>JAUZNC010058572.1:0-11148 GCA_034780395.1 Vannuccia rotundouncinata
CTATTGCGTTCCTACTGATGATTAACGATCTCGAGGCAGGACTGAAATATGTTGACGACAGCACCGCTATTGAAATAGTGACCTCACCTATTTCATACTCACTTCAAAATATTATCAATGACATCCAATCTTGGACTAACTCAAACAATATGAAACTGAACTCCAAGAAAACACAACTTATGGAAATCAATTTTAAAAAACACAGTGATCCGTGGCCCATCGTACAAGTGGACAACAATGTCCTGACTAGTACCAAAACAGCAAAACTCTTAGGAGTCAAGATCTGCAATGATTTAAAATGGAGGAGTCACATAGAGTCCATATGTAAAAAGCCAATAATGCTGAAATGTGCTTCAATTCCAGTAATGGAGATAAAGAAGGTTTACGTAGCTATTATCCGCAGCATACTTGAATATGCGTGCTCCGTATGACATACTACCTTATCAAAAACTGACTGCAAATCACTCGAAAATGTGTAACGTCGAGGCCTCCATATCCTGGCTTCAAATAATACATATGAACAAGCCATTACGCTATTAAAACTGGAAAACCTCGAAAATCGTCGCAATTCTCTTTCATCAAAATTCTACAAAAGTATTGTATCCGGCAACAGAATCTCTCATCTTCTGGACAATCACAGACAGCCGGCCTGCGCAACAAACGTGAAGTCTTATTTAAATGCAGAACCAACCGGTTTGCTAACAGTTTACTGCCTTACGGCTCCAAAAATTACTTTTGACTTTCTCTAGTCCGTTCGATAATGTGCAACCTGTAATATACCTTCTTGTTTATATCTCGCCTATCCTTTTTTATGATTATGCAATCAAATCGTGCCAGCGATTTTCATTTAAGACACGAAATAAAAACCATTATTATTATATCCATGGAAGTATTATTTAAGTATCCCCTGTCAAAGTGTAATGTTTTTAATTCAAGGCTAAGATGGTGGAGTGTCAGAAGGGCATATAATAGAAAATATGCATTTAAAATACATGAAAAGTAAAATATAAAAAAATAGATAAAATTACCCACAAAAACTACAATAAATATAATTTACTTTTAAAAGAATCAGAAAGTGTTTTCGGTTATATTCCTATATCTGTGTTTGTACAAAACAATAAGAAATCAGATTTAGTCTAATTTGATGACACAGAACGGTCCCTCAATTTCGATATTAATTTTTTTCTAGGTTTTGGAAATTGTCTTTAATATATATATTTTTCATTTAATTATTATAGCGAATCCTCTGATCAATTCCATCCTCAGTCGCCGCTACCTGCAGGTTCATCTCCGTCAACTCCCACATCTTCTGTGCCGCTGTTCCATCTTCATTTACAACAAGGAAAATACTCATATTCTCTGCTGTCTGAATCAACTTGTAAGTTTTTAACTTTAGGAAATGAAGCAAGCAGACACGAGATTATTGTAAAATTTGAATTTTTATCAGTTAAAAATCTAATTAAGACATTTGCTGCTCCTCCGACAGAAAATAACCTAGGCCTACCAGCAAGGATTGTGCTAATTTTTAATAATTAACTTTTATTGAACCTGAAAATTATTCACACATATTATGTATAAATCACTTATTTTACTTTCGTATAACTTTCTATCTATCTCAAAAACATTTAGTGTTTTTTTTAAATATTTTTACACCTATACAAAATTTAATTAAACTGAAAATTAAAAAGTGATTAAAAAATACTTTATTTGTCAAATTAGTTATTGGTTCGTTTTGTAGACTTAAATTCAGAAAAACATTTTATTCAAAAATTTACAACCATTTAGGAAATGCTCATTCGTTTAGCATTCTAAATATACCATTACAATTTCTGATAATAAATTATTGGTAAAAATATCGATCTTTTATATTAGTTTTTAAGTACTTATTATACAAATATTTAAAACAAAACATGACTTTTATTGTATAAGGAAAATATGTTTCACATTTTGATATAAATCAAGCTGCAAAATTAAATAATTATGAACTTCATATTATAAAGAGTAAAATAGTTTAAATTTACATTCTATAATCGAAAATATGTACAGATATGACTAATTGTGTGAGAGAGAGATATTGTAAAAGAAAAAATATCGAATGCAACATTTTTTATTCAAAAAAAGTCTGTTCATATACGAAAAGCATGTGTTTTTAAGTTATCACAACGTTTATTTCATAACCATACATTGTGACATTTTAGATTTTATTTCATCGATTGATCATTATTCTTTATGACTTCAGATGAGCTAGACAATATGAGGAAGAAGAGCCTAAAGTATGAAAAGACCCGGGAACTCGAGTCTACAGATCTTTAAGCTCCGCGAAACGGCTTCCCATTGATAGCGTTATGAATGACCATTCTCTCAGCCATCTAAGAAGCTCTAACGTCGTTTTCAAAGACTCCCAATAACACCTACTTCATCACTCACTGAATTTTCACCAAATGACAATCCAGTTTCTCGTATTAATTTCTCAATTTTATCTCGCCCCGAGAATCCTGCTTGCCATTGTGCCCATGTGGACTGTAAGAGATTAATTACTGCTACTGGCCAGTGTTTATCTGTATCAAATTTTAAAATCTTACAACAAATTTTTTAAATAATTTTTATCATTGATTAAGTATAGATTTCGAGTAAATTTATTTTCTAAAACCAAATATTATAAATGCGTTTGAATAGGTGAGGAAAAGTTCAGTATACTAACAGTTGTTTTATTGTTCAATTACTTTATTTATGTTAAAATACCAGTGTTTGATATCGCTTTTCTTCCAGCTTGGCTTACACATGTGATCACGTCCAATTAATCAGCGTACTGTGAGGAGGTTAGTCAAACGTTTTAAAGAAAGTGGAAATGTCCACGACCAAAAAGTTCTACCGATAAAGGAACCTCAGTAGCAGTTTTGGCTCATCGACAAGAAGGTTGTCACTCGAAACTGGAGTCAGCAGAAGGAGTATTCAGCAAATACTGCACAAGAATAAATTTCATCCGTACAAGGTTCCATGTTCAAAATGATCCAAAAGTGATGATGTGGGCAGCGATATTGGACGAACGGTTACTGGGACCTTATTTCTTCGACTTAAATCTAAATGTGTCTGGAGAAACATATCTTCAAATGCTTCAGACATTCTTTATGCCTATGCTGGGTGACCTTCCACTGGCAGAAACCCTATACGCATGGTTTCAATAGGACGGAGCGCCAGCCTACTTTTCAACCATCGTGCGGGATTTTCTGAATCGTGAATTGAAGGATAAGTGGATTGGTCAATGAGGTCACCGCATTTATCGTCGCTTGATTTCTTTTTGTGGGGACATCTCAAATCTGTTGTGTATTGCCAACGTCCAAGAAATATCGACGAACTTAAAAATAGAATTCGATTCGAGTGTGGCAATATCAGTGCCAACATGATTAATAACCGTGTTGGAACATCCATTTTAAAACGTGTACAAAAGGGCACTGACGTTAATGGTGAACAATTCCAACATCTACTTTTATAAACATGAAAGGTAAATGCAACAGTTTTCTTATAATAGTAAATTTTTTATATATCCCTATGGGCCGCGATTTCTGCGCCACCCTGATGTTACGCATTATTTTGTTTTCACTTAGTTATTATATTATTATCATTTTCAGTCATTCAAAACCAATGCCCAATCAAAAAGGTGAGAGTGTATTTTCAATTATAATAAACTGTTTAAATGATTTATTTGGATAATTTTATTTAGATTAAGAAATAATAAAAACGCCATGTTGAATCCATGGTTCGCTAAAGCTCGAGTTTTATAGGATGCATATTAAAGGCTACATTATGGAATAATTACAATTGTGTAGATGAATATAAACTTATATTTGTGTACAAATATAATCTGATTCGTATTATAAACAGGCCATAAATGTGAAATACTTAATTTCCGAAAAGGACATTTCTGTACTATATGAAGGAACAACGTTAGAAATACACTTTATTAGAAATTCGATATCTTAAAAATTCACTGATTTTTATGCTCAATATGTTTGGAATCTATTTTGAAAATTGAACTCAAATATCTACACCTTGTTTGATTAATCAATTACTTCAATAACTTTTTTATCTCCCATTTTCATCGTAGCTTATAGTAAAATATTTTCAATATTTTCAATCTTTGGTATCTTTTTTCTAATATACCTAGTTAATTATTTCAATTAAAGTACAGTTTTACTGAGTTGAGTCAACCAACAATATATTATGTTTTCACGTGTTTGAGCTAACACGCTTTTTGGCATTTTTGGCTTTTAGTAATATTATATAGAATGAGGTGATACTGTTCTCATAATTATATTAATTTATTCTACTACTATCAAGTAATGTTATTATTAATATTTAATTTTATAATTTCATCTGAATATTCACCTATATTAACCAATAATATTCACTTGTTACAAAGTTGACGAGTTGAGTTTACGAATGATGATTTAGCGTTGAGTGCAGAGGTGTTAATTTATGATCAAATTTGTGATAATGGGTGCCTTGTTAGAATTTGGTTTTTATAGGGAAGTGTCGCTCTTGATATCTATTATTATATATATATGTATACTGATTGAAACCACTCTGGTTTTGATTCAAATTTAGTTCTTTAGTTTTTGTAAAAAATGTCAGGTTTATGATTATAATAATATGTTATATATATATATATACTTATGATTTTGTTTGATTCGTCCTGGTAAACGAAAGGTAGGCGTTGGACCATCCATACCCATATTTACATGGTATTACGTATTTTAATGCAGAAATTTTAAAACTATGCCATGTTTACTAATGTTTGAATATTTTATTTATACGTTTTCAAAATTTTAATACACTTTATGCTTTTCTTTTCAGCAAACAAAAAGTGGTCGTTTCATGAAGAACAAACATTTGCATCAAAAAATATACTTTTGTTTTTTGGACTTGTTCTTTTATTTCTAGTCTCTTATATACTTATTTTTCGAATAATATATTTTGTTAATAAAATAATAAAGGATATAATAAAAAATAGTAAACTAAATTTAAAAGAGCGAAATGTTGTTTAGCTCAAACTAAAAAAAAATATCTAAATTTTTTGGTTAGCTCAAATTTTCAAGCAAAGCTAAATGGTTTTTATTTTCTACATTATTATCATTTTAGAAAAAATTCATTATATATGTTAAAATGCATATTTTGTGGCATCTCCTCTACGCTTATATACGTATTCAAATAAAGATTTCTACGTGAATGACTTTTATTTAATATTGAAATAATTTACTTAATTATACATGAGTAGGTACATTAGATAGGGAAATATATAGAAATATTTAAAAAAAAACTTTGCTCGGTGATTATTTTCGAATCTTAAATGTATTGATTGGGACGACAAATAATAGTTTTGAGTGCGTTATACTGTGTCACAAGAGTTATTGAGTCACAAAATGTATTAAAACCGATCTGAATATAAATCTCGATCATCTTTTTGTTCAAATAAATTTAAATGATCAAAATAGTATAAATATAAGGTAATCTATATAAAGCTACTCATATAATATATAAACTATAATAACTCATTTTTCTTGAAACACATCACAATGATTTCTAGCTAAAATGAATGCAGATTATTTCTAAACATATATTATATTAATATATGTATATATGTTAATACATTATATCGGATCATATATGCTTTCACAGTCTAAAATTTTAACTTGAAATAATTTTAGCAAATATTTTTCTTTTCATCTACTGTTTAGAATTTGTTACACATGATTGTATGAAAGGT
Organism: Vannuccia rotundouncinata; assembly: GCA_034780395.1. Classification (NCBI taxonomy): domain Eukaryota; kingdom Metazoa; phylum Platyhelminthes; order Proseriata; family Coelogynoporidae; genus Vannuccia; species Vannuccia rotundouncinata. The sequence goes on from JAUZNC010058572.1 coordinate 5,765, forward strand.
TAAATAGGTAATACAATTTCACATATTTATTTAATTTCTTGTTGTTTTATTTTCCCATGTCACTAGAGAAAGTGACTCATAAATTGGACATTATATTGAACGAATAAGTAAAGTTACTCTAGTAAAGAGTTCACAAAATAATAAATGTAATATGGAAAGTTTTAAAAATATAGTATATTTGTGTATTGTTTTGCTGTGGATTAAACAATAAATTTAATCATACATTTTGTTATCATAATAAACGATAAATAGAATATATAACAACAATACGCTATTTAAAAAAAAAATATCTGTTCTTAAAATAATGAAAACCAAAGGAGTAATTGGGATTTGTTTTTAATGCATTCTCTAAATAAACAATAATTCTGTAATTCTGCAGAAGGCAAAATTTTTAAGTTTATAAATGAAAAGCAATTCCTATTGTGATACATAAAAAATAATTAGATTGTTATAAGTCGAAATTAATATAATCGATTGGTTATATAAGTGTCACAAGAGAATTTGTGTCATGATTATTCATTATTTTGTAATAATTTATAATACTAAATGTGACTCAATTTCTCTTGTGACACAGGAAAAATCAATAAAATGTTAATGAGTTAAAGTAACATTATCGATTGGTTTTATAAGTTACACAAGAGAATTTGTGTCACGATTTTGTCAAATTTCGTAGTACTATTTTCTGTATAATTGATTTTATAAAAATTGTGGTAAAATTTTATTAATATCGGGTCTCGGTTTGTTGCACAGCAATATATTAATCGAAAAACGAGATTTTGCTCCTCAGTTGCACAATTCCTCACCTGACACAATTAATCAATAGCGGTATTATAAATATATCAAATAAAATTTTTGTTATGCGGACAATATACAAATACTTGATTCTCAATTCTTCGTTTATAGATTAAAATAAAATAATGTGATCAGTGTCAATCCAGCGATCAATCTAGTCTCTAAATAAAAGTGCAACATATACTCTCTGCAGTGTCTATATTTGTAACCTAATTATTATAAATATATATCGAAATTAAATTGTATAAAATATGGCTGATATAATTGTTTTTAATCGAAAAAATCTTAATTTCCATAAAATTAATTCTCTTTTTTTAAAGATTATTATTTTTTTACATATTATGATCGTAAGCATATTTCGAAAATTTTACAGACATACCTAAAATAATTTAGTCTATCGTCGGTATATGACAAAAAACTCAAATACAATTTAATTGTGACATAATGGAGCATCTCAAAAGGATAATTACAAAGGAAACAAATGAGACGTCACAGCATACTAAAAGTAGATACACAATAGTTTTGGAATCACTTCGGCATATTGATATAGGCATGTCATAAAACGGTTTTTGTTGAAATAACGTCGTAGGAAACCAAATTAGAAATTTCAGATATTTAAATCAGATACTTCGAGCGCGCATAAAGCGAAAGCCAACGTTTGTATTGCAACATATAATAAAATGAATTCAAGATAGTTTAATTATACGATTAGTTAACCCTGCAATTGTAAAAATATCTCCCGAGAAGAAATGAACTTTGAAGTCATAACATAAAAATATGTAAGCTCTGCAGTTAACCAATTACATAGACAATGATTATTGTAATATGTAGGTTATGAATGGAACTCAAATAAAATGTATGAAAAGCAATACCATACTCACAAATGCGTGAAAATAAAAGGAATCAGAAAAATATTTTATAAAGACACTCACAAATATAATTGCCAATTTATGACTTTAAACATTCAAGACCTACAAGCAATGCTCAGCCTTTTTTTCTTCCTACTTATATTCAATTTACTGCATAACGTATGGCCGGCGCCGCCGGGGGGCAGGGGGGCGGCTACCCCCCCCCCCCCCTCCCAATAAGTTTAGCTTTTGGTGAAATCCACTCTTATATATAGGTATAAATATCTATTTCATATTTTAAAGTGTATTTTATAATCAAATCTTTATCAGCTAACATACCTCTCGCCAAATTATTTTTTCTATATACCAAAATTTAATTTGGAATTGAATGAGCTATGTTAGAACTTTGTAGATACAGTAGTTGTTGAGATAAAAACGTTTTTAGTATTTTAGTGTAATTGTAAAAAATTGTAAACCAATGAAAGTTGCAATGGACTCAGCATTTGAAATAACGAAACTGATCAAGCTGTCACCAGAACAAGAAAGTAAGATTGCTAACATTATTGAGAGTACATGCAGAAGTTGACGATATTTCAGCAAAAATTACGACTTCTCTGTACCACCAGATAGGGTGTTCTTGCTTGATCAACAATCAATGCTGTCATACAGAATTACAATGCATTGCTTGAACTCTGGTAATGGTGTCTAGAAACAACAAAAGAAACTGAAATGAGAGCACGAATATTGGGGGTGCAAACCGAAATGCACAAATTCAAATTCTTTTTCGGACTGCAACTTTCTAAAGTTTTATTCAACTGCGTTGTGACAACTTTAGCAAAACACTGCAAACCAGCACTATGTCTCGCCAAGAAATTGCGAGACTGACAGTGATGACCATTGAGAACATGCGTAATAAAGAGCATCTTGATCTTTTCTGGAAGAAGATGATTAGCGAAGTCTCAAAGAACGATGTCGATCAACCTTGTCTACCCCGGCAGAGAAAGGCTCCAGTTCGTTTTGAAGTTGTGGAAGGGACACCATCATTCCCCACAACACCAAAAGATTTTTATTGGCGTATATATTTCGAGGCCATCGATTTAATGACGTCCGTATTAAGGATATATTTTCACAAAATGACTACTCTGTTTGCTGTAAATGCGAGGAACTCCTTGTTATGGCTGCTAAGGGAGCCATGGAAATCGAACAATGTCTGACAACCGTGACTGACTTCTTTGTGGGTGACTTCGATGCTCCTCTTCTTCTGGTTCAACTTCAGTTACTGCACAGCACTTTCAACATAATTACACCACTTGATGTGCTGAATCAAATTCGTTTATTTAGCTCATCAAATAAAGCTAATTTGTCAGATCGGTAATCAAACTAACAGAACTGAATGTTACAATGCCAGCTACAAATTCAACACGTGAGAGATCTCTTAGCAGTTTACGACGTCTCAAAACTTATCTCAGAAATTCTATTCGAAAAAAGGTCGTCTTAACCACTTGATGCTATTAACCCCCCATAAATAGAACACAGCTATAGATGCATTAATTAATAACTCCCATGAATTTTGAATTGATTATTGTATATATATACATTTATACATTAAAACAGCTGTATCCAATTTTTTAACGCTTTTAATTAGTATAAAGTGAGGGTTCTTGTCGCTCGCTCTATTTTTTTTTCACCTCCTTGTAGGACGAATATGTGACAATTGTTTATATTGCACAAAATAACTTAATTGGTACTGATTTATTCCACAATTCTTCATGTTGCACAAAACCTTTCAGACTAAAATTTTAAAAGGTTTATTTATTACCTATCTATTTATGAAAATTAAAAATACCACAATATTCATTAAAATGTTTTTCGATGCTTATGCTTTGCCCATTTCCTCATGTCACACACATTGACTTATATATTATTTATTTAGACTGGCAAACTGATCAAAAAATATCCAGAGCTATATTTCAATTATATGCGGTATTAGTTTCGTTTTTGAAGAGAGAATTCAATCAATTATATACTGTATTTTAATTAGATCATTATACCTACATTGATTGAATTCCCTTAATAAAACAAAATTATTACTATATAATATGTAATTTAAATGCATTATTGTTGAAATATGGATCAATGGTAACATGCCGGCAATTGCTACTCTAATTCGCAACTGGAGGATTTGTAATAGTTTTGAAGACTTTGAGAGGAACAGTAGGCATCAAGGGTAATGCCAATGCCACTACAGAAAGTATATGGAAACACAGGTGAGAATCATAATTTATGTAATAAGAAAAGCTGAGAAATTAATTACATAAATAGTATACACTGGATTTATTACAAAATAAATAAATATTTCAATAAAGTTACATTACACCTGTTTAGCATTTTGTGCATACTATGTTTTAAATGTTTCAACTGTTTATTTTTTCTAAATTGGAAATTCTATCTTCAGAAATAGAAGTCTTATTAGCCCAATTACTTTAGCCCAATTATTAGCCCAATGACCAATTACAATATTAGCCCAAATTGCTTTTTTTTGCCTCAGCCAACCCTTGGTTTTGAAAAGTTATACATTGATAGAGTTGCCAACACTAACAGCTCGCATGTAAACTTTGATGTACTTTTCTTCTTCCTCTCTGACTTTCTGCAGTGTTGATATCAAGGTTTGCGCATCCTCATATATGCTTCAACTAAATCGCACGATTTCGATTTTGAGATTCAATGGTCAAAGAAATTGGCCATAATTCTTTATAATTGAATGGAGTGTATTGTGAATTTGATCGAAGTGAACTAATTAAGTCTAGATTAGATCGACACGTGAATACAAAGTGCTTCAGACACAGTTTTTATATAATATGCGGAAAACAAAATAGTTTCATTGTCAATATCAGCTTCAAATTCTCCAATCATGTCACAAAAGCCCGTTTTTTGTTTAACATTTTTCTAGCAAAATGGCCTTACTCTTTGCTCTCTTTACACATAATTAAGCAACTCTTCAATTTATCTTATATATACATAAGATATGCATTGTAAATACGGGCAAATGTTACATACTTGAAATTATTTTTTATCAATTCTGCCATTTCTCTTTTTAATTAAAAATAAAACATTTGTTCTATTTATTATGTCTATTTCAGTTGAAAGCGAATCTTATTCTGGTAGCGCAAAAGTCAGTTTCAAAGAAACTTTTGCCACCATTCTTGGGTATAGAGCAACAAAGCCCATTTAGAGAGTTTGGTGGGGCCTCTTCCAAACATGAACCAGGTGGGGCCTCTTCCAAACATGAACCAGGTGGGGCCTCTTCCAAACATGAACCAGGTGGGGCGTTCAGTACAGCGGTTGTCTACATTTAATTTGGCTTCATTTGTTGATTTGAATCTATAGTGTTTTTGTAAAATGACTTATATGAATTCTTTGAAATCAGTATTAGACAAAAATAGAAAACAAATTGTTTTATAAAGTACCTACTACGTAACTTTACGATACATTACACGGCTGGCGCCGCCAAGTTTTGATTTGGGGGGGGGGGGGGGGGCAGGGCAGATTTTTTATAAAAATTTCCAACACATTTTAGAATATAGCTATAAAATATTGGTAGCTATACAAAATTAATAATCACATCAATTAAATGCATCTTGCATAAATTCTAGATCTATCAAATAAGTCATATTATTCATTTTCGCCATAGATTTTGTATTAAATCTCAGTATAAATAAAAAGTAATATTACCCCTGAGTTTGA
>JAUZNC010058573.1:0-14329 GCA_034780395.1 Vannuccia rotundouncinata
TTATACCTCAGGCTCTATTGGGGTGGCCACTTTTATAATAGATAGGTACTATTACCAAAATTATTAATATTAAATATTGATATGCTTGCAAAAAGTAAATTTAGTCTAAGTATTATACATGAGAACACATTTATTTTGACTAAAATATATTTAAAAAAAATTATATACATTTTAGAATAAAAGTATAATTCACCATTGATTATAAATTAAATATTAATTATGCTAATTCCAGAATGTATTAATTAATAGACAGTCTTACTATATATTACTATTAGGATGTGATATGTATAGTTTATTATTGTGTTCAATGAACCGATTAAAATAGCAAATTCCTATATTCCTAAGCCATGACATGAAGGTGAGCTGAGTATTATGCAGAATATTAAATTACATCATAGGATAGCCATGACACCCTTACTGACTTCTTGTTGCAAAAAAACTTTCAGTCCAATCCCATGCCTGCTAAAGCCTTGCCTCAAAATTTTGTATTACTTTTTATATAAATTTTTAGAGTTAAATATGTCTAACCTATTTACAATATAAGAAAAATATTTTAATCTAATGTTAATCCTGTCCATACATCATATTGAAATATAAACAAATATTTAGTCCATTTTAAATTTGAATTATCAATTTATTTATTATACTGAACTGGAGTTATATAAGGCAACTATATTATATTTTTTGCATTTATATCAGAACTCTGGCTAATTGGAAAAAAATATTGACATTTTACCTGTTCTGATTAGCAGAAGTAGACTGTATTTTACATAATGAATCCAAAAATTTACTGTTATAGCAGATAGCTACAATGGCCAACCATTCAGAATTCTATGTAACCCTAGAAGTATATATCCAGTATACAATCAAAAACTATATATATATATTTATAATAGTAAAGTATAACAACAAATGATACCTACTTACTATAGTGTCCCGAATAACTGATCAGGCCTAAATAAGTGAGCAGAGTGGATATTTAGGAAAAAATTACTTACCCTAACCCTAATAACTGTGCAAGGCAGATTTTCTTTATAAATTTAATAACCGATCAGATAATTTTCCAAGTTTCTCTTTTGATTGAAGTGTATATTTTTTTAAAGATTTCGCAAAGCATCACCTCCTCCAAAACCATTTTAAAAGTTACAATTAGTAAGTGAGGTGAGATGAGAAACTGAAAACTAAAACTCTGAGCTTAAACAAGTAATCAATATTTCGATGTGATTAAGTAGCTATAAAATATCTTGCCACTCTCAATCATATTTTTATTTCTATGCTCTCAACCTATTCTATGTATTTGCGTACTTGCCTAATAGCTATTGGCTGTGCAATCAATGAAGTTGTCTACTAGTATGTAAGTGTGTAAGTAAGTACTAAATGAATTGCTATATTTCTATCAGGGAGAGCCAAATCACAGATATTCAAATAAAACACATAAATATTCAAATAATACAAAGATCTTCAAATAAAACAGTCATACCAAGCTAACACGAGGAACTAACATCAAAATTAATAAGTGATCAGCTCCTAATAATACTGATGAGGGGAATTTTAAGGGCAAAATTAATAAGCGATCATGATCGGTTATTTGGGACACTACAGTAAAATCCCTCAAGCAGACTTCCAGTTGAGGCATTCTTTCCAAAAGTCTCCAACTGATGACCCTGGAATCTGCATTATTAGTCATTCATTTACCAAAATCTACTTTTACAAAAATTCAAGTTGGTGTATGGATCAATTCAAGCTGGCCTTCAGAGTGGAGGGTCGATCTCTGCCATGAAATGCTTCCCAAAGGTCTACCTACTCTGAAAAGAGGTGTCAATGCAACTGGACAGTGTCATCATGGTCAACTAACAGGCACTCATTTCTCTAACCTGTTAAGAGGCAATGCTCCAACATCTTCACCAGGGGCTCTTAGGTTGAGACAAGATGAATTTATTGTCTCACCACCTCTGTTGGTGGCCTTCTCTGTATATGGACACTCAAACCTTCCTCAAGCAATGTTCATGGTATCTCCACAAGCAATGGTCTCCTCCCAACTGGAATCCCTGGTCTTCTCCATTCTCCCCTCACACCCTACCCTGTCTGAACCAACTGGATGTCAATTAAAAATGCTAGCTGTCAATTTAAGTATTTCTGACCGATATAACCATTTCAAGTTGAAAAATGGGATTTTAAAAATATTTTCCAGTGTCATTTGTTTTAAATAAAAAAAATTGATATTTAGCATTTTTGATTGATATATAAATTTCTATTATATTAATTAAAAAAATGCTAGTGCATTATTTAACCTTCTAACTACCAGAAAAAATACTAGCATTAACTACCAAGTGGTATCACTAGCAACCCCAAAATATACAGTTTTATAATTACTATTTTTTGTTTTTAATTGTTTAATTTTTTTGTTTTAGTGTTCTTATAAGAACATTCTAAGATTATATTCAATGCAAATTGTTATATTTATTATATAAATAAGCAAATATTTTCATGATTACAATTGTATTGACTTAAGATATGATAAGAAATGTTTAGAATGTTAACAATCAAAACATTTTTCACACAATGATCCAATGCAAACCTCAGTGGTATTTTTGTATACATTTCATGGACATGAAGCACATTCTTGCTTCTTCTTTGGAGCATTGGTTTGTTGAAGAATGGGTCGTCAATGTTGAGGCTGGATCATTTTATTTAGGGGCTGTTGCTGGCGGACAACAATGGAATCCTTGACCATTTTGAGGGCCAACTGTTCAATAAAAATCTGACGTTTGTGGGACTTTGCCTGATTGTAGTTTGGGTGAATAGTCAGAAAAACAACATACAAATTGTAGGCGATGATGTCCAAGAAGTTATTGAATAGTGCCATGGGCCACCTGTTTGTCTTCCTTTTGCATGTATATGTGCTAAGACATTTGTCCAGACTATCAACATTGCCTTTTGTTCAGTTATATTTGAGTATAATTTCTGGCTTTTTGTCTGGTCTTTCTTCATGAATTTTGGCTGTGTGATGTTGGCTTGACATCAAAACAATAAGTCAACCTTTCTTTGGAACATATGAGACAAGTGTGGTATCAATTTGGACTGCAAACATCGTGGAATATTCCTCTTTTATCGTTTTGTTGACGATACTTAAGGGTAAAAATTTTTGTTTTTGCAAACTGTTCCAATGTATGTCAGGTTGCGTTGTCCCAAAGCTTGAGATAGCAGAAGACTGGAAAAGAAATTGTCTCCAGTGACCCTGCATCCTGAGTTAGGGATATGATCAGTTAATTGGAGTATAATGTGCTTTCCTTGCCCTATTTCAGGACCTCTTTCCATCTTTCCACAATACACGTCAAAGTTCATGCAGTATGCAGTCTGAACATCAGTTATTTGTTGCACTAGTTACATTGTAGTTTGAATGGAGGAATTGTTATGTTTAGTAAAACTATATAATTTATTTCAACAGTTTATAATCAGGCATCTTATGAGGATTATTGTGAGTGGTAGTTAGTGTTGGGATTTTTTAAATCGTCCATGGCTTGTAGTAGCAGTATGCCATTGAAAAAAAATTATGGTTTAGTTTTACCAACATTCTAGGCTGGAAATTCAGGTTAACCGAAATCATTTATGTGATTGCATTTTTTCATAAAGATTTAAAGAGTAGTGCACTGGGGTCGCTAGTGACCCAACAGTAGGTAGAAGGTTAAATTCTTCTCTAAGGAGACCATAATAAAAAATAAAAAAATCTTTGGTTCAGTTTTTTGTAAAAAAAAATTGTTTTTAATTTATGTAAAAAATCATTATTATGCTTTTTTATTTATTTATTAAAAAATGCTAGCTAAAAATTATAGCCTATAAAATATAACCTGCCTTAATTGCATCAGCAAGCTCAGCCACATCAAGGTAATATGCATATCTAGATAACCAAAAAAAGAAAGAAGTAGTTGGTGAAAACAAAAAGCTGAAGAGGTTAAAGAGATCAAACAGGTAAAGAAAATATGTGTTAATTAGAAAGGGAGAAGGAGAGTCTCTTGTTTGATGCAGATAAATATGCAGATGAACCTGAGTGTGATTCAACCGTCAAGCTTATAGTTAAATCTAATACAATGAGACATGCTGTAAAAGAGAATGAAGCTGCAATTTCTGTTATCTCTAAAGAGATTGACTCTAAGTTAAAAGAACTTGTGAATTGATTAACTATTTAACTCATTTGATTACTGATACTCTTATAAATTATCATTATAATCTGCAATAATTCTGTATATAATTGATGTATGTATGTATTATATTAGATTTAGTTTATTATTATGATAGTTTTTGATTTTATTCAACAAAAATAGGACCCCTTGAAAAATGCAAAGACCCCTTGAAATTTAATCTGGTTGGGGCATACAAACCCTGTAGAACATTTTCAATCTGCAATGCCAAAGTGAATATTTGGACAGCCTTCTCCACTCTTTGTTGGTGTATTTTGTGAAGCCATATTTGTTAGAAATGGCTACTTCATTCCAGGGTGTCAAACAAATGTTTTATGTTAAATTACCAGAAAAAAATTCTTGAAAAGTCACCCCTAAAATACCAACTTGTTTGAGATGTTTTTTGTCAAGGTTGAATCGACTGCTTATAATTCTGGTAGAGAAGAGGCAACTAATGAGATAAATCTATTTCAAAGTATGCACAAATCAAACCATGAAAAAATGGTTTAAAGGCTTTAGTATTCAATGAAAGTCAATGATGATCGATTAAATTAATTCTACTCAGAAATCATCGGTTATTCTGCTGAATGGATTATTGTTAAAATAGTTCTAATATTATCTTATGGTAAAGCTACAATAGAAAGTAGCTTTTCCATTAATAAAAGCATTCTTGTGTAAAATAGAAAGAAAATTCCATCATTTCCCAGGAAATGGTTTATGACTGTAAAGTTTTTGGGTGGTCCTCTTGATGTCCAAATTATGCTTGTTTTGATGCAATCTGCTCGATCCAGAAAAATATTGCACTGCTTTGAAAAAGTATTGTTCTACGGATGCAGCTGCATCCTTAAAATGAAATGACAACAAAAGTGCAATGCTAATAAAATTTTCCTAGAATTCCATGCCAATCGACTGTTTTCAAAGACTAAAACAAAAGCAGTTGATCCACTTATTGTTGATCCACTTAATTAAGAAAGACATTCACCTGATAATGAAACAGGTACATAGGCATAAGATACTTTTCCGAATTTTACTCATAACAATTAAAATGTATAGTTTTTATATAACTCAATCTCCTTATCATACATATTTGTAGACATCTCGTTTATTATCTATTATCATGACTGGTTTCTATTTCAATATATAATTAATATCAATTATAATATAAGTGGTATTTTATTGTTGTGTTTATGTTTTCCATTAATAGATATTTTAAGTAATTTTTTTGTTTGATTTTTACTTAGCATACCAGTAAGTTATATAAAATTTTAAACTGGGAAAATGACTATTATTAACAAGAAAAGCTGAGAATTTGATTATGATAATAGCACGGACACCCTGTGTATAGAAACAATATTTTAATGTATATATAAATTATTATTTGTAATAAATAATGTTGTCTATCAAATATAATTGTCTTATTAAAATGTATTTATACTTTTGAATTTTAGTCAACACCTGGATTTCGATGGCCTTGATTTTGAATAACACACATTCTGTGGTAAAGTCACTTCTAAACTATGTTGTGAAAAATGACAACTCTGCAGAAACCAACAGTTTCATGAAACATTATGTTAATGTTTTGGTTCAGTATCTAAAAGAAACGAAGCAAGAGTCTGATTTCAAAAAAATCATTTCTGGAAAGGAGTCGTCACAAAAATGCATCACCGTTTCCTGGTAATTTGTAAATTAGAGACATTTTTGATATTTAATAGATTTTTGACTAAATTTAAATCCTTAATAATTTAATTTTGTATTCAAGTTTCGCTCCCACAAAGTTTTCCTGTTTGTAAAACTAGTTGAAAATGCTCTCTCTACAGGAGCGCAGAAGAGCGTCTCCAACAGTCCTTAAAGAGGGCCACTAATCAGTCCAATTGCGAACACGTGGGACCTGTGCAATTCTGCAGCCCATTGTGGCCCTGTCGTCTGTGGCGTTGGGGCAATGAGCTGGAGAGCAGTGTTCAACTGCGACCGTCGGAACAGTGCGCAGTGAATGAAAGAATGCAAGGTGGAGGTGGTGGGTCCAATATGGAAGCTGTGCAGCCGAGCATGGGCGATCTAGTGTGTATTAATCCTTATCACTATGTGCGTCCAGTACAGCCAGGTATGTGATTCCACAATTTGTTGATAGATGATTTAGAAAGTGTTGTAAAGGTTTTAAAGTTTATTTTTCTAAATAAATAACTCGTAAATTATCTTAATACAAATTATTCTGACTTTTAATTTAAAGACGTATTTTTTTCTTAGATAAATTTAATTAATCTATTTTGTCAAGAACAGCTTTCTTCTTTCGATATATTATCAAAATTGTTTGTTTATGATAACAAAGGCAGATGAAATGAAGTAGTCCTATTATGTGTTTGAACTATGAAAGAAATTACCCAACATACAGTTGTTACGATAATAAGTCTGGGAGCATATTTTCGAAAAAATTAATGTAAAATGTATTTTGAATTTGGATACATCGAACAATATTTTTAACATTATTTAGCGCAGTAAATATTTGACAAAATTATAAAAAATTTACATAATTGTTTTCTTATGTATTTCGAAAAAAAAGAATAATTATAATTCTTTTTCATTTCGTGTCCTCGCTAATCTTTCTTAATTGTAATACTGAAAAGTTCATTTGGGTGATCATTATTTTTTGAGCTAGAAGGTTTCTATGATGACTTAGTAATATTTTTTTTTATTCTGAGCTAAATTAAAAATACGTGGGTTCTAATAATAATTATCACCCCTGTTCAATAGTCGTGAAATTTTTATAGCCAAGTTATATTTCGAGCTCAAATATATCATCTACGTGATGTGGAATATTTTTTGTGACACAGGGTTGCTTGAAAAAGCTCACTAGAAAATTCCTTTTTTCCAATATTGCTTCCTTGCAGATAATTGAATGTTATTTAAATTTTTATTTGAATAATTTTTCAAATTATGTTACAAAATACAGTACTGTAACTAACGAAAAAACATTTACTAAATGAATTATGAGTAGGTTGTTCGATGGTTTTTGTTAAATGACGGTTGTGTATTATCTATACACAATTTAATACCTATAATTTTCTAGGCTAAAGATGCTTTTCATGGTTTGTTATTTTACCAACGTTTTTTTACCCAAACCGGGTTATTTGTACTCAACTAAGGATATTATCAAGACGACATTAAGACGATAGATCACAGGTTTTGCTGTGGTAAAAATGTTTTGATAAAGTTCTTTCTCATCCTGGCTGCCTTAGAATATAAAAGAGAAAGCCTAACCTTATCAGGGGTTTATTCAAAAGGTACACTCTATAAAATATTCTTTAAAATGTATATAAAATATAATATTTTATAAATATTCTGACCTGATTCACTTCCATTCTTCTCAATGGCATGTAGATTGTAGTACTCGATATTTATTGTCTCAATACTATTGTCCACTACTACTATACACATATAACATATATATCTCCACAGTTCATCAAAACTTATCTACATACTTAAAGTGCTATCTTGTTTTAACCTCCTTTAGGATATTTAGCAATACATCGTTCTTAAGTGTACTATACTGTAACAATACACTGATATTATTATTTATTTTTTACTACTCTCAATATTCTGCCCAAGAATATACAAATTTTCCTAATATCGAATTTTCTAATACTAAATTATCGAAAAGGAAGTTATTTATGATACTATAAATCAACATTATGAGAATGAGTCTAAATGGATTAAAAATAAATACAACCTTTTCGTTTTCATTATTTAATAAATATTATATTATTACTCATTCTTAAGTAGTTTTGGCGAAAATGGTAGAGAGATGTAATAATAAAAAGGTATTTTAATAGTTAAAGACCTTCAATTAGTTAAAAGGTCAGGTTAGGTATATTTGACTTCTTATAATTTAAGTTTTTATACTTATATGTTATGTTGTAAATCATGTCAGTCACTGCCCTACATTTTCTTTAACGAGCTAGAATTTTTTTCAGTATTCCTGGAAAAGTCCATCTATTGATTGATTGTCTGCAATGAATATATAGCAGGGTGAGTGGGTGGCTGATGTCAAGACATTCATAAGTTACTGCTGCACCCGTTTACCCTGAACAAAATGAGTGAAAAATCGATACAACATAAAAGCATTGTGTTCAAGTCTATGACCCAGGAGAGAGAGAGTGAGAGTTAGCCTAGAAATATATCGATTTCTTCAGTTGATAGCTGCTGAAGAAATATAAAATAGCAGCAGAATCAAAAGGTTACACGCGTAACCCAGACGCAAATGTTGGCTGGGAACTTTTCTCTTAGCGAATTATTTTCTATGAACCAAAATAACCTTTTCGCTAACTTTTACTAGCCAATTGAAAAGGTCTAAATGATCTTTGTTCTGGTTTTAGGACACCTAATAGTTATTGTGACCAATCAGTTTAGGGTGTTAGAAATTTGTCTTTAAATTCTGGTTTCTTAAAAATAAACAATAAAGTATACAACTTTTATAATAAAAGTAAAATAAAAACACTGTAATAAAATTAAAAGGAACTCTAAATTCTTTTTTTGAAAGAGATATTCCCTTAATAAATAACATTTTTCTTTGGCTTCAAATGTAAAAAATGTGTTTGCTCAATAGGTTTGAGGTGTTTCCAGAGTAATTATTACTCCTCGATGCTTCATCTACCAGAAGGAAATATTCTGATTACATGGAGTCACAGAAGAAATCTATAGCAGCAGAAGAGAAAGATTGATGAAGTCATCAACACTGATATTTCTAATCTGAGTTCAAGAAAAGAAGGTTAACATTTGAAGTAAAATATCTTCAGAAACAATTAATAGTCGATGTTGGAAGCCAACAAACCTAAGACTGTAATAACACAATTGAATTCTCTGAGACAAACCTCACAGAAGAGAACTGAGGAGTTAGCATGAATGTATATTATATAATCGAATGATCATATGGTCGAAAAGGAAAATTGTCCATATGAGCATTCGATTATATGTTAATTCGATCATGTAAACAAAATATCAAAAGTCTGTGTTCTTTGTTCTTTCGATCAAATGATCATTCGACCATAGGTTGTGCCCTCGTTAGAATCAGTTGAGGAGTCGATAAGATTAGCTGATATGACTATATACCAGACCTGTTTTATGTATGACACTCAGTGTGTATATTAAGAAATGTCCAAGGAACTTGTCAAATTTCTGTGGGCGCCCTGATTTAGAAGCGGTTAGTTTTTAATACAGAGAGGGTTTTTATTTTATTATGCATTTTATAGTTTTTTTTCCTTATGTGCCTCTCTGACTCTCAGCCATATTAAATACACACGTTTGTTATTTATTATTGTATTAATCCTTTTTTATGTAATTCAGTGTAGCTTCTTTTCAGACAGAGTCTTCTTCTTGTCACCCAATTACATTTTCAGACTTACAATCCATTCTCTCTTCGTTAAATTACTGCTTTGAAAGATGCAATGAGTCAAAAGCAGAGTTAGATAAAAGATATTGTTGCAATAGTTTAAATTTATTTTTAGTTTTCATAGTTGAAACAGACAAGCGTTTTGTTTTTTTAGAAATAACTTCTGTAACAAGATAATGACAAATTTTCTCCCTCCAGTACTCCACTCGGTTCGTATTCCTCGTCGTCTTCTTCGCGAGGAATGTTCCTCCAACGGAGGTGGAAGTGATGGTGTAGAAGAATATTCGAACAACGATATGGACACAGCTACTTCCTCGAGTAACAATCTGGACCATGAAGAGGAAATGTCTCGTATGGGAGCACATGTCACCAAACAGGAGCCTCTGGGTAGTCCTGGTAAGTCTTTAGACTGTTCTTTATATTTTATGTATATTAACAATTATTATTTCGGAGACTTTTCTCCCTCCAGAATGTCCCGAGACTTTAGCAGTAAGTGATGGTAGTGTCTTCATTGCGGGAGGAAGTGGGGGCTCCTTTGGGTCCCCCTCTCCTCCATCAGGGGGTCCAATGTTTTCTGGACAGATGTCCAATCATGCCCCTTCGGTACTCACAGAGGATAACGATATGGACACTAATATGAGTGAGTTATTTATTATCTAGCTTCCTACAGAAGTCACACCTTGTCAATCACATGATAAAACAGGCATTAAGTTTCATATTGTAAAAGAGCCGAGTGTGTTCACATCAACTTCTTTTATACCTTAACCATAGTTTTGTTAAATATTTGTTGTTTTCGTAACTTTAAATAGGGTGGCGCCGTCATTACTTTGAATTATATTCTCTTTAAACATTATCTTTGATACTTTTGTTGTAAAATCTATGTCCTGTGTTTTATAGGCTTATTTTTGTGTTAAATATTTACATTTTATAACTCTATTGGCAGTCAATTCCTAAAGTTCTGGTCGGTGCAATAGTTATTTTGAAAAGGCCCCATCAGAATGTGGGGTGACACAGTCATCTTTTTATATATCAGTTCAGGGATGGTCTAGTGTGTCAAAATGTGTCATTTAGGAGTTAGTAAAAAATGTGTCAAAATCAGATTTTTTCACCAAATTATTTTTTATGTATGAAAAACTATGTTGAAAAAATATTAGAAAAAATATATTAGAAAAATTGAATATAAAACTATTTTGTAAAATTTAAAATATGTAACAAAATCATAAATTTATCAATATTTTTTATGCAATATTTATGTCTGCTTTTCTTTTTATATTACACACATTTACTTGAACATACTATATAATAATGTGCATTCTGTAATATTCTAAATTAATTAAATAAAGTTTTGGTGTAAGGCTGATGCTCTATAATTCTATCAATTCATTTGATAATATCATTCATGTTGGTCTTTAATAAAATCTTAATTCAATGATTTTAATTAGAAAATATGTTTACTTAAGTAGTGTTCTATGAAAAAATCTTATGTTATTCTTGTTACAAAATGATAGACCATCCCTGGTTGGATTATTTGCTTAAGATCATTGGACCATGTTGTGCTGACTAGGACTAACCAGCTTTTTCGCGTCAGGAATTTCTTGGAATTATTAATATGAAAATGATTCTTAGCTTTAAAATCATAAATTTTGAGTACTATGCACTATTTTATGGGCTATCCTTACTGCTTAGACACAACCTATCATATTGATTTGATTTCTGGTAATCTGTATGACTATAATTTTGAGTCTTAGAAAAAAACTACCTTTAATTATCGTAATATTGTCGGTAATTGTGAAAGTAGATATAGATATTATAGAGGAAAAATGTTATGTGTCAAGTTGTGACAAGTGGCGGACCATCCCTGCAGTTTAATAAATCCAAAAAAGTAATTATTATAAAAGTACAGTCGACCTCGCTTAAGTCAGTTTTCTTGGAACCAATAATTTTCTCATAGATTCCACGACTTATACGGAAGTATAAGTGTATATTGTACATAAACTGTATATTATTATACAGTAAGTATCAAAAAGAAAATAATAATTTTTGTGAATAAGGCTAATCTATTGACAAATACTAATTATTAAGTACTTATATTATATTGTTATCGTAACTATACTAGAAAGATTGCGAACATAAGTAAATATTTTATATTTCAACTTTTTATTAAAAAAAATATTTCCTGTTTCAATTATTTCGAATTAGTTCCATAAGTTATCAATATTAAAATGGTGCATACAAATAAACGTTTGGGCAGGCCTAAAGCCTACTGTGAAGATGGCCTAAAGCGGGTTGTATTATTAGTTGAGGATGGAGCAACAATCGCCCAGGTCTCAAAATAATGTAGCATCCCCGTTTGACTCTTGCTGGCAAAATCTAGGGATAGTTCAAGGGAGTCCCAGGAGGCAGACAAGAAGAGGAAGAAGAAAAGCCTGGTGTGCCTCTAAAAGTGGCTGGTCACAAGATAGAGAAGACATTCGAAGACCTCTGAGAGAAGCACTATTCTCTCTATTTAACAACTATATTTTCATTTACATAATTATTATAGAGTTTTCCACACTACATTC
Source organism: Vannuccia rotundouncinata (assembly GCA_034780395.1). NCBI lineage: Eukaryota > Metazoa > Platyhelminthes > Proseriata > Coelogynoporidae > Vannuccia > Vannuccia rotundouncinata. Next base: position 12,123 of record JAUZNC010058573.1, read on the forward strand.
ATCTTTTCTATACTTTTTCTTTAAAATCGTTATCATATTACATGGTTTGTGCGGAGTAAAGCACAGCGTGAAAACTCTTGATTTATTATAACACAGAATACACAAATTATGATATTAGATTAATTGAGATGCAATCCTGCTTGTATAACACGCTCGACTCTCACGTGTGCGCTTGTTGGTAGTATTTTTAAATACTATGTGGCCTGATTATTGGAAAACTGTGGGAAATTTTCAAATAAACTGAAACGTGCAAAAGTCAAACATTTTGAATATCATTTTATGCTTTAGATGTTGAATTTGATTTAAGAAGATTACTTATTTTAATGACTTCATAAATTAATATAATTAATTATTAGTAGAGTCCATTTTTGTAAAAAAAATAATGCATAAAAGTATTTTTATGAAAAGTGATAGAAAAGTTTCATGGAGAAGGGGTCAATATTTCGAGGGTTTTTCCTTTGTGATTTTATCATTTTATGATTAACTGTTATCTTCCCTCAAAACAATTACGAATTCTGTTAAAAGAATCGAAATCCTTCGTTATTAAATAGAGTGCATGACCTGAAAATACATTTTTTTTCCTCAAGTCACCTCATATCACATGAAAGAATCAGTTCGGGGGGGTATTCCTATAATCAAAGAAAATAATTATTATCTAATAATTTGCAACGTCAACAAAAAGAAAGAGGGAAAATTGGCAGTTCTCCTCTGTTCAGTGTCACGCGCCTCATTCCACCACGTGTTGTACTTTAGATGCATACCTTTGAAAGGACGTCTTTCCCTAACAATACTGTTGCTATGGCAATTCGAATAATTCAACTTAATATATATATAAATGGGATAGCTTATTTTTCAACAACAAAAAATTAGTATTGAAATTAGACGACATACATTATTTATAGTTTCTTTTTATTTTCTACTGAAAATTACATATTTAAAGTTCGATATCATATTAATTATCGAGTGTTTCCTTTTTCAGCGGATGTGAGCAGTCCAGGAAGTCCCGGTTACGGTAAGAAGTATTTAAATGTAACGCTTTTCGTACAAGTGCATAAACTCGGTGATGCTTTGTAATTGCAATGTATATTTATATAATTATATATTTTTAAATATACATAACATAAAATATAATTTTCAACAACAAAAACTCTGATAATATTATCCGCTAATAAAAACTACAATACCAACCAAATTAAAAATTATCTATTTCGTTTCTCACTGAAGTAGTCGAAGTACGTTTATTTTAAAATTTAATTTTGTTTTTGTTGTAGTATTTAGTAGCGGTTAATTTGATCACCGAAAGTGTTTTTGTTTTAATTTTATTGCATATTTTTAATATGTGCCTTTCTGACACACTCCGCCATTTTAGATAAATGTATTTGTCATAATCGTGTAACAATTTAAAAATCGTTAGTGTTGTCAAAATCCATGTTGCTGAAAACGATCCCCTAGAATTTCGTTGAGTTCCAAAAAAACTCTTCTTTTGTTGAAAAACAACTGTTGTGTACAAAAATGAACATAACTACATAGACCCTTGATTCATTTGTTTTGAATTATCCAGTCTGAAGAGCTCGCATGACCATCGATTAATTGTTATGATTTATAACGTAAACCGTTTACAATGCTAATGACCGCTTTCATGTTAACACATTTCCTTTGTTTGGTATGAATAATGAATGTAGCTTTACCACTGCACCCAATAGAGAGTACCCATGGTGGTTTGGCTGGGTCTTCACCTCCTCTCAGTCCCAACAGTAATGACTTTCAGAAGGTTGTCAATCTGGGTGAGGCAGAGAGTTGGTGCTCTGTATGTTACTACGAGATGAACACACGTGTTGGAGACGCCTTTCATACACGTCTTCCGAGCCTCACAGTTGACGGTTTCACTGAACCATCATGTCGTTCGGACCGATTCTCTCTGGGCAAATTAAGCCATGTTAACCGGAGTTCGCAAATTGAAATGACACGCCAACATATTGGTAGGTATTTCGTTTTAGCCCATCACTCTCATCTCTCTATACTCTCATCTCCATATTTTCATCTCCATATTTTCATCTCAATACTCTCATTTCTTTATTTTCATCTCAATACTCTCATCTCTTTATTTTCATCTCAATACTCTCATCTCTTTATTTTCATCTCAATACTCTCATCTCTATATTTTCATCTCAATACTCTCATCTCTATATTTTCATCTCAATACTCTC
>JAUZNC010058573.1:14572-47866 GCA_034780395.1 Vannuccia rotundouncinata
ACTCTCATCTCTATATTTTCATCTCAATACTCTCATCGCTATATTTTCATCTCAATACTCTCATCTCTATATTTTCAACTCAATACTCTCATCTCTATATTTTCATCTCTATACTCTCATCTCTATATTTTCATCTCAATACTCTCATCGCTATATTTTCATCTCAATACTCTCATCTCTATATTTTCATCTTAATACTCTCATCTCTATACTCTCATCTCTATACTCTCATCTCTATATTTTCATCTCAATACTCTCATCTCTATATTTTCATCTTAATACTCTTATCTCTATACTCTCATCTCTATACTCTCATCTTTAAATTTTCATCTCAATACTCTCATCTCTATATTTTCAACTCAATACTCTCATCTCAATACTCTCATCTCTATACTCTCATCTTTATACTCTCATCTCTATAGTATCATCTCTATAATCTCATCTCTATACTATCATCTCTATATACTCTATTTATCAGGTCGTGGTCTTCGTCTTTACTATATTGCTGGGGAAGTATATGTCGAATGTTGCGGTGAAACTTCTATCTTCGTGCAGTCTCCCAATTGTAACCAACGATATGGATGGCACCCAGCAACAGTTGTTAAAATACCTCCAGGTAAGTTATATCAGTAACTTAATTTTTTTTAAAATTTGTAATAATTATATTTTTCATTATCTTTTTCTATCCATAATTTCTTAATAGTTTTAACCTTAATAGTTTCAAAAATATAATTTATATATTGATCACCTATAAGTGGCCTTTCCTCATTTCATCATTACATAATTTACTAATTACTCTCTATCTTCTATAGCCTGTAATTTGAAGATTTTCAACAACCAGGAGTTTGCCGATCTCCTCAATGAGAGTGTTGCCAAGGGTTACGAAACTGTGTTTTCCCTCACTCAGATGTGCACTATTCGCATTAGTTTTGTCAAAGGCTGGGGAGTCGAGTATCGGTAAGAAACAACTTGCTTGATTCTATTTGTTTTATCAATAAGTCTTTAAATAGTTATTTAGCTATTTAGTGTTGTTTTAATGCTATTATTTCTATAAAATAAGACTTACAGTACAATATAGTACGACGGTTCTTCAGTACTGTTCGCCTAGTCTTCAGAATTGGGAAATTTATTCAAATTTCCATTTTTCAAAATTAAACTATTTGGTGTCTATTCGTATATTACTAATTGCTATTTAAAATTATTATGTAGGTTATATATATAATTTTAACTAGTTATCTTATAAAATTACATTTTGTTACAAATGCGATAGTAGTAAAAATTTCGAAAAAAAAATTGGTTGTAATTAATTTCTATCATTTTGTAATAATACGGTTTATAAACTAATATATAAATATATAATAATATATCTACACTAACAAGACAGGAGTTGATAATAACTCAACATACTAAATTCTGCTAACAAGTTATCAACCGGTAACCCTGAAAATATCTTTCTATTTCTAGTCGACAAACGATTACAAGTACTCCATGTTGGATTGAAATTCACTTAAATGGTCCGCTAAAATGGCTTGATCAAGTCCTGTCTCAACTGGGATCACCTAATCTACCTGCTACAAGTGTCAGCTAGGCCTTTATTTACTGAATTATCTTATCTTCATCAACCAAAACTATGTTTCTATCAAATAGAAATACCCTTTGTTTAATCACACTCGCACTCTATTCTACAACAGTGGTATCCCTACACTTCCACCCTAATCTATTCTTCACAACTTCACTTTCATTACATGAATTAGTAGTACGTTCTCTTAAAGTATTGTTAGAAGCCCACTCTACATATTACTTATTGTGTCTAATCAGCGCCAGTAATGAGGTCATTGATACATGGATAGTACAATTTCAACAAAAGTATAATACATTATACATTGACTCATTGTCTTTATTAACCCAGTGAACTTCAGTTATTCGTTTATTTACGGGTAATATTATGATACTACTATTTTTAAAAACAGCAGTACTCCTTACTACTACTTATTACTTTTAATTGGCTACATTTAATTTTGTGTCTAATAACTTCATATTTTATTTTTAATCTCAATTGCTCATTCGAAATTAATCTGCAACTGTGTATTCTAATATCCAGAAGTAATGTTTTATTATATATATATTAATCATTAACCAATACTATTTTTGTCTTTGTTATTAATTCATTGTCATCTGAATCGAAATCTCAGGCTGTATTATTATTAGGAACGTCTGACCTAATGTATTCTGTTATCAACTACATAACCAAACAGATATATTATTTGTATCAACAAAATATCGTGTATTTCGTAGACTGATGATGTATACCATAAATGATAACTAGTCGAAAAATTATCTCTATGTTACGTTTTGTTTGGATACTTTGTATATCATTATATAATAATCATGATGTTATTCGTTTAAGGCATTGTATTTTCGTGACTGATTTTTTCCAACCTCTTAAAAGATTTAGCACATTTTTATTTTTCATGTGCATTTATTTTCATCTGATTGTAGTCTTATCACTATTTTGTCATTTACGCTCCCAGATTCTCTGCTGTATAATCCTGTTTGGTTTTCTTTGTGTTTTTGAAATTTCGATTCTATTTTATGTTTGATTAACCTTAAATGTCACCAACTTATATTTTCATTAATAAACACGGTATACAGTATTACAAAATTAATCACTATATTTGTATTCTATCGATATATCGTAAAGATTAATATATATTATTGCATTATGGTAACGATTATATGCGGGTTCGAAGGGTCTGATTAAAATTAAAATATTCATGAACATAGACGATAGTTATTTCAAATCACTACTCAAGTATTTTCATTTATACGAAATACGCAATTAAATATGATATTCAGCTGTTATTTAAATTGTAAAACTAATATACATATAATGTAGTTTCAAATTAATAAATATAACAACACAAATTATGATTATTTTTATAATTGGTGTGTTCAATAATGCGGGTGGTTACGTATATACAGGCAAGGTATAAATTATTTTACCGTAATTTAAGTCCATTTATTAATTATGTATAGCATAGATGTCATGTTAATTATAATCTTTAAAATTTTAAGAAATAAAAATTTATAATGATAGGGGACTAAGCGAGAATAGGACGTACGGTGTAATATATAACACATACAATAGTTTTGAATACCTATGTATGATATCTGTACATACTTTGTTATATGCTTAAATCATGCATTGTATAAATATTTTGATTTTTGGGAGTATTAATATATAATAATTAAATTTTTATTTCGATGTTTTGGTTTATAAATTTTGGTATTGAAGTAACCTATGTTTTAATAAAATTGGCTTTTTTACTATTATAATTTAAATATAACATATATTTATGTTTACGAATATTATATTTTGATAATATTATTGATTATATAATTTTATTAAGTTTTAATATATCACTAGTCCTAAACAAAATTGCCACACTCATATATCTGTCATAATATATTTTCCAGTGACTTTTGTAAATTAAATGGGATCACTCTCTTCCCTATACCCCTATTAACATACTTCCCATAAAATGACCCCTATTGATGTCCCATCTTTAAAACCTCTAATACGTCAGATATTACATAGAGAATGAGATTACTTTACCAGAGTGGAATTTGGTAGAAGAATTACGGCGACTATCATCTTCAAAAGGCGTATTGCAAAACAAATAATATATAAAATTGTTAACTCAATAAAACAATAACATAGAAATATCACATACCTAAACAATAACATACAAACATGACATTAAATAATATGATAACATCAAAGTCAACAAAATACAGAAATAGAAATATATTTATTTTCTACGATATCGCTACAAATTGTTATCGTTTACTGAAATATTTTTTATATTAATATTTTATATTTAAACTTTATTTTGCGTTATAAATATAGTAGAGCGCAATATTAAAATATTTTTTATTAACCAATGAAATTAACCCACACTGATATTTATAGTGACGTAATTTATTGTATTACACACGTGTAATAAAATTCTAAATTTCATTAAACCATATTTCATTATTATTAATTATAAACCTGGTAAGAATTCTAAAATATTTAAAAATGTTCTTAATGGATTTATTTTATATTTTTTAATTTTATTCTATAAATGAAAATTAATGATTATAAATAAAAAAATTTTATTCATGTATATATTCACTGTATTTTTATATAATATAATATAATATTTTGTTTTATTTTATTTACAATTAATATGAGTATTGTTAAGAATAAAGTTATTAAATTCACATTGTAAATTTTATATGTCAAAAATGAATAGAAAGTGTATAGAAAGCTGTGGAAGCTGTAAATTATCTTATAACATACATCCATCTACAGATTTTGTATATTTACTGTACACACTATTCAGATGTACATACATTAATTACTCTCACTATTTGGATAATAATATTGATATAATAAATTTGATACAAAGCCTTAAACCAACTTATTTTTAGACCCCTTCATTTGGTCTACCACATCTTGAACAGTGTTTTTGTTTTATTAAAATTTATTCATGTCTGAATAGTCCAAAATCAATTTTGGCAAATAAAATTTGTTTTTATATGCCAACATTTTTTGGCACATATCAACAATCATTCACATTGCTAGCCAAGCTGCATTCTATGTAGCCTTAACCTAGGCTACATAGAATGCAACCTGGCTAAAAGGTGAATTAAATAATACTGGATATATCATTATTAGCTAACAATGATATACCTCACATACATTATACACCCAACCCTATCTTTAACTAGTTAAATTGATAAATATCCAGAGTGCAAGGTATATATAAAATATAGCATTTTTTGTATGATAGCTGCTTATATTCTTAATCTTCCCTGTGCTTGGAGGATTTATAAAGATATCTCTCTCAGAATTACCATTTCTTATGGTAATAATAATAAAAAGAGTGGGGCAAAATACTTGATTATGTAGCTTTTCTTTAAAATTGGTATATGTGGGCATTATGTATTGGCATAATATTATTTTTCTTTCAAATTATGTCAGCCAGTTGTGTGAATGGTTTTATACAACATTCATCTGCTATCCTATGAGAATCTTGACATTTATAAAATTGTGTAGGTGATGAAAATCATTTATGAAAAAAATTTTAAATATAGTTTTAACTATAAAAATGTTCTGTATATGATAAGTATTGGTTATAAAGTAAAAAAATAAAAATTAAACATTTTTTTTAGAGTGAGAAAAACACTTTTAATTTATTTTAAACAAAGTGGATATTATTTGGCAGTTGTATATATTATTTTAAACCTATGTTTCTATATATCCCAGTAAAGCTATTCAAACTATATAATGCAATATTGAATTCCTAAAAGGACTTTTATATACTTATTAATATGACCTAATTAATATTACTAACTGACATATCAATTAATATTCTTAACCTATTTTTAATTATTCATCATATGCATATATATTAACAACTTAAATTTATATAGCAATATATAGCAATTTTGCTGTTTCAATGAACAAATTAACCTACAAATTATTATCTTAAAACATGAGCAGAACTGCTATTTTAGGACTGAAAGAAGTACATACACATATTTAATTAGATAATTATATCAACATTATTTATTGATCTGATTCCAAATATGATATATTTTACAGTCATATCTGAAAATATAGGATCTGTTTTATTGGCTATATGCATCTATAAAGAATTATCAAATAATTTTTCTATCCCAATGCATATTATATTGATGCATATTTCTAATTATCATGTAACATATATTTAGTAAATTAAAATTAACTATATACTGTATTCAAAATATTATGTATGTTTCTGTATATAATTAGTCTATATATATCACCTATGATATCTACCTATATCACAAACATTTCATATTATTAATATATACAGGGTTCATAGCAGTCAGGGAAATCAGAAGGTGTCAGGGAATTTGAGATTGTGTCAGGGAAAAAACAATTTTTGACAGCTAAATTTTTTGTGACATGTACATTTTTTATAAGCACAAAAATGTACTATGTTCTCTTTTTATGAGCTGGTTGAATTGAATTGGTTGAATTTAAAAAGAAAGAGATTGCAAGAAGAACTTGAGCAACAGTGTAGAGATATTGCTTGTTTGAAAGACAAGATTAATAAGTGATAACCTGTATTACTGCATATTGTACACAATCATTTTTTATTGAAATTTATTCAAAATAGTTACATGTTTACCCATTGTTTTTATTTATTTTCTATATAAAAATATATAAAGTTACTAAAATGTCAGGGAAATTTGTAGTGAATTGTCAGGGAAAGTGGAATATTGTCAGGGAAAATAGTCTTGAGAAATACTATGAACACTATGAAGTTATTGTGTGACAATTATTCAATATCATTGGATATTGCATGAAAGCCTCAGTTTTCCAATTATCAATTATGAGCATCAGTGAGTTTGATAATTTAAAAAAAATGATATTCAAATGATAATTCATTGATATAGAATAATTTTCATGAAATAATCATTATTATAACATGCCTCATCTTTTAATTTTTAGACATTTTCAATCAAGAAATATAAGAATTATGCTGTATCTTTAGAAATAATTTTAATATAAAAACATCTATTTCACATTAAATCAAATTCTGTAATTACATTTATATACTATAGTATAAATGTCTTTAACCAGTACACTGCTTGGTAATAATTCATAATCAGAAATAGTTAATATTATTGCCAACAATACAAATAAAAATATAGCATATTATTCAACAAAATAAGCAGTAGGCATTTTTGAACAATGTAGGCTGGAAAGAATTACTGGAGGAGGAAATATACCCAAGCTACTTAGCATGACAGAAAATAATTTGAATACATATTTAGTTTGATTTGTAGTAGAATGTGGAAGTGTTGATAGAAAAGAATTTCCAGAAAATACATTGTATCAAATTAGCTGCAGCCTTCAGTGCTATTTGCAGAAAATAATAAATCAAAACCCATAAAGAACACAAAAAATTGCATGTTTATTTTCATAACAATTTAGAATACCTAGTATACTAAATAATATATATATATATAACAATTGTATATGTTATATATATAATAGTTTTGATAATATAGTAGAAATAGTAGGTATACAATAATAATATTATAACACTATATATTGTATATATTATGTATAGAGAATAGTATTGATAATATAGTATAAATATAGTATAAAATTGTAATATACAAAAATATATAATTGAATTGAAACCAGTAGGGGAGAATATAACCATGTTAAAAATGTGCACAGAGAATTTGTGAATGAAATTAATCAGAGATATTGTTATATACACTTTGACTTATAATGTTGCTTGTTTTCCATTAACCAATCAAAATCTTTCGTTCATCTCATTATATGTATAACTCATTCAAAAATTAGTTCATATTTTTATGTCAATTACTGTTTTTCATTTCAGATGAACATGAATCCCAAGATTTTGTTTATCGGGCTAATTAGTCTTATGATGTTAGAATCTTCATGTAAGTAATGCAACTAACTATATTGATACGATTATTCGGTTTCCAAAAATATTTTCTTCCTGATTTTTAGATTGTATTTCTACTATGGCTATCGATATTGGTAGTGAATTCACTAAAGTTGCTATCGTAAAAGTAAGATTAGTAGATACATGAGTTAAATATAGAATTTATATTATGTTTTCAATTTAATTTCAGCCTGGTGTCCCCATGGAGATTGCATTGGATAAGTAAATTCCTTATTTGAAATAATTTGAATTGTATCAAAATGGAGGTTTTGCATTTAAATATTATTTTTTTCAGGGAATCTCAGCGTAAAACTCCAACCGTAGTCTCTATACGCAACGGGGAAAGGTCTTTCGGTACTCCTGCTCTCAACATTGTAAGTGAATTTTGAACAAATTGAATGCAAATTGCTTTTTATATTTAAAAAATGTAAATAATAATATTATGTATACATTTAATCTATTAGAATTACGATTGTAAATTTTTTTTGTCATTTTTTTAAACTCAATGTAGGCAGTGAAGTTTCCAGCGAGTGCATTCGTCTACATTCCAACCATTATTGGTAAATCCATAAAACATCCGTCTGTTCAACAATACATAAAAAGATATCCTTTCTACTCTCTACGTGAAGACGAAACTTCGGGACAGCTCATCTTCAAGCACGAGTAAGGCAGATTTATTCATGTATCATATCAGTCTTTTATTTTAAACTAAATATTTAAGACTCATAAAAGTCATGAAAAGTTTTGAATTTTCAATAAGGCTGTATATTTCTTGAAAAGAGTTGATTTATGTAATTAAATATAATAATAATAATATAATAATTTGAAAGTATTTTTTTTTAGAAATTGAGGGACCGGTATTTTTCTGTGTATTGTACACATTATAATGTGTAAAATTCTATAAACTCTAACATTCCAATAAGTCTTGAATTTTTCAAGACATGCGTAAGAACCATGTATAATTAACATATCAATTTCCTTTAAGAAATGTTATATTTATGCTTTTTATAGTTAGTGCAAAATTATCAGTTTTAAAAATATTGTCATATAAGTTATAATATATAATAAATAAAATTGAGAATAAAAATAAATATTTAATTAACACTACTGATCAATACGAGTGTGTAACATCCAGCTACATACTTAAGCAATATAATTAATTTTTTAAGGTGAGCTGTGGCTGAGTGGGTAACATAGTTGCCTTCAAAACAGAAGGTAGTGAGTTCTAGTATCGGTACGTACTCCTGGCTTTAATGTAATGATTAGCGCTGCCGTATTTTTCAATAATTTTGGAGGGTCAAAGGAAAATGCGTCCATTTATTTTAATTAAATTGATGAAGATATCTATGTCCCGAAGCCGAGCTATTTAGCATCCTGTGTTTTTTATTATTCCGAGGCAGGCCTCAACCGTTACATAAATATTCAAACACTAACATTATTTAACGATTTAGAAGACAGATTAGCCTGAACACGTTTATTTGCTATATGATCTAACATTTTCTTACAGAGATACAGAGTATACTGCCGAAGAACTACTGGCCATGATTCTAGACAATGCTCGTGAGACTGCCGAAGCATTTGCCAGTAAGTTTTTCACTCAGCCGTTGCTAGTCTTTTAGTTACAAATATTCCTTTTTAATGAATCTCTATTCACTTTATAGATCAAGGACCACTCAAGGACTGCGCTATTGTTGTCCCCACCTTTTTCACCCAGGCGGAACGACGAGCTGTCCTGCGTTCTGCTTCTTTGATCGGGCTCAACGTTCTCCAGCTGATGAACAGTAATACGGCCGTCGCCCTCAACTATGGAATCTTTCGTCGGAAGAGTTTCAACACAACTGCTCAGTACTATATGTTCTATGATTTGGGTTCGTCTACTACTTCGGCCACAATTGTCTGTAAGTGTTTTGTTTAATTCTGATTTAGCCCATTTTTTCTAATTGTTTGTAATTACATCTGATTTTCACTGACTGTCTCATTTCACCAGCCTATCAGATGGTGAAAACACGTGAAGGAGCCTACATGGAAGACAACCCTCAGCTCTCTATAATTGGTGTTGGGTAAGTGCTTTCCTTATAATATTTTAATGTGATTTTATTTTATTTTATAGGTAAAAGCACTATTTAAATTAGTATTTGAATACTGATTTATTAAATCAAAAGATCACATTTAATATATATATATATATATTTTATAATACATAGAAATATGAAATTTCAGCCGTCATTAATATTCAGTACACATCAAAGCATTACTCAAATTTTTATTGGTTTTGAGAAAATCAGTCTAAATTGGAGAACACCTTTATTCGATTATGATCAGTTGGAAAGGGATATTATTTCTCTAAATAACTGCGATTTTACTAAGTTGGTAAGATTTAACACATGTTTGTATTAATAGCTACACTGTCCGTTATTTTCTATTGTGTCGCTCTACTTAATTATTTCGTATTGATTTATATTTGGGTTTATTTGGGAAATTATTTCTAAACACACACCCAATAATGTGCTTTTTGAAGTGTAGATTATGGTCTTTTTATTGTCTTCAGTTTTTTATATTGTCTTCAGAGTGTGTAGAATGCTAGGATTTAACCTTTTTAAATCAATAGTGTATGCCAAAATAATGCTTATTTTATAAAACCGTGTAAATTGCTAAAACTAAATATTAAAAATAGAAACAGAAATAAAGTATATTATTACAATTTTCAGATTTTGTTTTTTAGCAGTATTTGTAAATGTGCCTTCTATTTGCTTACAGTTTCAACCCAAATCTTGGTGCTACATCGTTCATATTTCGACTGCGAGATCACTTGGCTAAAATATTCAATGATCAAAAGAAAACTAAGAAGGATGTTACTTCACAGCCGCGCGCAATGGCCAAATTATTTAAAGAAGCTACAAGAGTTATGCGTGTTCTTAGTGCGAATAATGACATCTATGCTCAGGTAAAGAATCTCGTGCTGAAACAAAAAATGAATATAATATAACCTTTTATCGATGGTATTGTATAATCCAAATTTATGATGAAATATCAATTGCTAAGTTATACTGAATGTGTGAGTCTATACATTGACACGTTTATATTATCTTTTCGTGTAATTTTTTACATATATTTTATTATATACTACTTTATGTAACGATCAGTAGGTAGTATTAAATATAAAATTAAAAACTTTTTGATAGCAGTAAAATATCATAATAATTGTCGCTGAACCAAACGTTATTTTGTATTAATTTTAAAGAGATACTTCTAAAAGTCTTTGAATTTCTATTTTTTCAGATCGAAAACTTATTGGACGATCAGGACTTCAAAGCCAAAGTATCACGATCAGAATTTGAAGAGATGTGCAATGACCTTTTTGATCAGGTCACTAAACCATTGGACGATGCTCTCAATGCAGCACAGATACCATTCCCTTTAATAAAAGAAATCATACTTATGGGCGGTGGTTCTAGAATTCCCAAAGTTCATGAATTTTTGTTGAAATCAAGCGGAAAGTAAGCTGTGTTTTTTTACTAAAAAAATTCGTTTTAAAAGATATCTTTCTCTTTTTTATTGTTAAACCCTATTATTTGTGTGTCTCTATCTCGAAAAATGTTATTATTATTATTGTAATTATACGCAATGAAACCATGTAAAACTAGGTAAGAAATTACTTCAAAGTGTTTCTTTAAACAGAAAGCGTATCTTGTTTTCATGAAACTTATATAGGTATAAAAATCTTTTTAATTTGATAATAATTGTGACACAAAAATTGACAAATCTTTTACTATTTAAAAAAAATCGTAACGATTTTTTTCACATTCATCACAATATAAACCTTCAATATAAACAAGGTTTATATTTTCATTATTAAACCAAACTTTATTTATTAAAGAAGTATCTTACGTCCATCCTAAGTATGTTATAATAGTTTGGTCTAAGTACTTTTCTCGTTCTAAGATGTATTGATGTTATTTATTGGTTATCTATTCCTTACTTATTAGATATGGTATTAAAAATATTAACAATAGAAAAATTGTGGAAAAAATCTACGTGAATAATAAATAAATATACATATTATCTTTCCTCATCATGTATACAAATTTTTTGACACTCAGAGATGAACTCGGAAAAAGTGTCAACACAGATGAGGCTGCAGCTCTTGGTGCCGTTTATCAAGCTGCCTATCGTTCTCCAGGCTTTCGTGTCATGAAGTTCGTAGTGCGTGACGCAACGCTCTACCCTATCCAAGTTGACTTTGAGCGCGTAAAACCCAGTCAGGCAGGCTCAGTTGACACAGACACTCCACAGAAACAGCGTGTACAGCGCACCCTCTTTAACCACATGAATCCATACCCACAGAAAAAAGTACTCACTTTCAACAAGCAGTCGTCCGATTTTGAATTCTTTGTTGGCTATGGACTTTTGGATAAGATCCAAAATTCTGAGTAAGACACATGAAAATGATATATTTTAGCTACAAATTTCTAACTTTGTATTATTTTTTAGTTATTTATCGGGCACAAATCTCACTCACGTCACATTGACCGGTGTTCAAAAGGCGCACGATAAACACCTCTTAAAGGCTAGCACAAGTAATGCTGATTCATCGAAACAAAAGTCTGCCAATGGTGATGACGCAAGTTCGTCCAATAAGAAAACAGAGGAAGATACACCTGCCAAGAGCAAACCGTTGCCTGATATTGAAGCCAAAGGAGTGAAGGCTCATTTCTCAGTGGATGAAAGTGGCTTGTTTAAGCTCGATTCTGTAGAAGCTCTCTTCCAGAAGTCTCCTGAATCCGCTGCCAGAGATGCTGCCGAAGCTAACCAGTCCACATTTGAGAGTGAGTCGATTATGATATCCTTAATGAAAATTACAATAAATCATATTGAATATCTAAAAATGTCGTAAATAGACTTGACCTTAATTTTAAAATTTGATTAATCATGTTAATATGTTCACTATGTTATTTTTAATTAGTAATGTATCTACTACATTTTGAATTCAATTAGAAAATATAAGAAAACTACCAGGTAATCATGGCCGGGTATTAAACCTTAAGGTTCATTTGAAATAATATATTTCCTTTTATGTTATGGTTTAATATAAAACTAGTTTTAATTGCGTGGTTATTTGTAAAGCTTATTGTATTTTTTATGAAGTATGATAATATACATTGGTTCTCTGTATTATAATTCTGATTCACAAAACAATCTAATTAATATTTTTAATTTATGTTTTACAATCGCAAACGGGGGGCTCGTTTATTCAAAAGTAATGGCTTTCTTCTTAGTTGCATGTGATATCTAGAAAAGAATAAATTTGATTTTGTTATAAATTTATAAAATATATCTTTTTTATTCATGCTACTCACGTTGAATTTTTGTAATTATTCCCCCCCCCCCCCCAAACTGGGATGAAGAGCTGATACTAGTAAAGTAACGTCCAGCTTATTAACTTTACGATAGCAATACGAATGCAATACATGCAACTAATTTTTGTCCAACATTGTGTTAATTGTATTTGTATTCAGCCATGGTCTATGGATAGATTACGCTCTAGTATCCTATATATATTAATATATTGATTTTGTTTTTCTGCTCCCCCTTTCAGTAAGTAATTATTGGAATTATTTTTCAGAGCTTGGTAAAACCATTACAAACCTTTTTGGTGGAAGCGAGGAGGCGAAACCAACTGATACTGAAGCAGATTACAAGAAGGTATTTTGTCGTATGTCCTGCCTTAGGGCCCATAATCCCTTCCATTCTTCCGGCCCTGCCTCTAACTTTATTTCTTTGTGTATTATTTTATTAGTGTTACTTTAAAGGGAATCTATTACATGCACCCTTTAAGTTGTGTTGTCCATTCACAATAATTTATTCCATTGATTTTTATTATTTGTGTCTTATAAAATACAGTTTTATTATGCTATTTTATACGTTAATGTTGTGTGTATTTTTTTACATCTGTCTAATATTTGTGTTATGCATGTATTTGGAAAGAGTTTAATTTGATATATTATCGTTTTATTAGATAATGTGCCAATTTTTGAATCTTATGAATCGTAGAGGAAATAGAAGGATTTTAAAACGAACGTTACAACGTGTGTGACATGCTCACTTTTTTGAATTTCACAATATAATTTTCTTACTGTGAACAGATGTTGGTTATAGATATTTTTAGTACGTTGTATACAAATAATACACTATGCATTGCAAGGTTTATACATAATGTAATTGATTGTCGAAAAGAAATCTGGCGCATAGGTATTGCTTTATGATTATACAATGTTATCAATATTTTTGATATTAATGTTTTAGGCAGAGGACAAAACCGATGATAAACCCAAAGATGAAACCAAAGATGAAAAGAAGTCGGCCGAACAGGAGAACAAAAAAACTACAGAATCCTCTGAAAAAGAAGATAACAGCAAATCTAAGGTTTCTAATTTTTAATCCAAGTTTTAGTATTAATAATATTTCATTATTGAATTCTTAAAAAAAATTGCTTTAAATAGTATACACTATTTCCTAAATTAATTAATGTTTTGTTAAGGAAGGACTTAAGTTTTACATGTATTTTGATTTGTATAAAAAATCAAAATATTTCTTACTTGACATTTTACATTGAAACACTTATTCACAAATTATGGACAGTGAATTATTACGAATATTATATTACGAATGAAAATAATACTCTTAGACCGCAGACAACAGCACATCTACCAACAGCAGTGCTACTAACAAGACTGAGGAAGCAAAGAAGTCGAACAAACCAGTACTACTTAGTGAACACATTACTCATACTGTAGTATATGTTGATGCTAAGGAGCCCAATGTTGACTCAATTGATTCTTCCATCAAAAAGTGAGACTCCATATTAATCCAAGACCATCTTTTCATTATTTATCTGAGTATTTATTTAAATTATTTTTGATCAGATTAAACATAAATAAATATATATATGATATCTAATTACTCGTATACATATTTTAGTTGGTATTTAATTATTTTGATTGTTTCAATATTGAAAGTTCTTATGAATTCATTAGTGGAAAACTAAATTCAATAATCATTACAAAATTGAATATAATATAGCTGTGTCTGGTATTGCCAGTATTAGTAATGCGACCAGTGCTTTTATTCTGATTTTGACATTAGCTTCCCTTGACATTATAGTTACACCTTATTCTATCCTGTAATTTGTAACCTATACTTTCGCCATTGATAACCACCTCCCAACAGATTGGATAAACTTCGTGACTTGGACATAGAGAAGCGTAACTTAGAAAAGAGCAAGAACGAATTGGAATCATTTATCTTTGAAAATAAGGACCGTCTTTATAGGGATGAATATGCTCTCTGTTCCACTGAGAAAGAACGTGAGGATATTGTCGCAAAGTTGAATGCTGCTAGTGATTGGTATGAGGACCAAGGCATGGATACTCTAAAACAGGTGAGTGAGTCACTATAAAGAGTTTCTTTAAATGTTGACAAAATGTATCTCACCATTTGCGTGGTCCCTTTTATGTAAATTAATTATAATAATTTTTATCGAAACAATTTTTAAATAAAGAAATTTGAAATATTTCTAAATCTAAATGTAAAACTAAAAAAATAAGAAAATTTTAAAATTCTCAAAAAACAAGGTAATAACATACTGTTAATGAAAGTTTCTAACAAGTTCTATGACAGGTTATAAAATAGGTGTTTAGATTACAATCCAATGTTGACAATAATTCTTCACATTTTGTGTTTAGGCCTATGAGAAGAAACTCAGTGAACTTAAGGGTCTAACTAAAGTAATTGAGCACCGTGTCGCCGAGAAACGTGCTCGTCCTGTCGCATTGAAGATGCTCGCTGACGTTGTCAATACCAGCGAAATATTCTACTCCTCCAGTGCAAACTTCACTGGTGAAGGAAACATTTTTACCACCACAGAAATTGAAAGTCTTCACAAGGTTATGCTCACATCCAAGGTGCGACTGTAGCCTAATATGGCATAGTTTTCTTCTTTTTCTATCAGAATTTCATTCTTTCTTACAGGCTTTCTTGGAAGCAAAGAAGGCAGAAGACAAGACTATGAAGTTGGATGAAACACCCTCATTCCTGGCTGTTGACTTAAACCCACACATTTCCGCTTTGGAACGAGAGATACGGTATCTCTACACGAAAGTAGAGCTGTGGAAAGCCAACCCGCCCAAGCCTGTAGCGACAAACACTACTGCTTCTGATGGCAACACAACTAGTAGTAATGCGGAAGGAACAGACAACACTGCGAACAGCACCAGTTCAACATCACAAGACACTCATGCCCAGAAGGCTCAGGATAAACATGCCGCTAAAGGTAAGCTCTTCAGAGATATTTAAATAATGTTTTTTATCTGACACTATTTTCTACAATTAAATTAAGAATTTTATGCAATGTGGGCAAAGTTAGCTTTGTATATCATATAATAATGTAATGCTTAATTAACAATTAGCATTGTAAATAGGGGTACCTTTTGGCCTTCTTTGTGGTTGGCCAAAAGTAGTTGCATGCGCACATACATCTCTTGTATATCCATCTCTATCTGTGTTCCTTGTGTATCCTATCTATTTACAAATTTTCATAAATAGTTTTGAGTGCACCATTGTATGGGCGGACATTTACTTCCTAATAAAAAAGTTATTTTATTTGAATTAAAAAAAGTTACTTCCTTGTGTAATTCTTAGTTTAATACATTAGTACCCCCGCGGGGCCCAAAACTGTGCTCATTATTTATGATTGCATTTCAGCCTATATTTAACCATATATTTACCCATTTAACTATATAATACTAATAATTACCCACTTTTAATTTAACCAATGTTCGTACAGGCATGTTGATTTTTCCAGAAATCTTGCATATTTCAAGCTCCAGGGGTCTTTTTGTAAATCGACAAAGTTTGGTATAAAAAATTGTATGGGGGTAGGAGTTGGGAGTAAGATATTTTAACAATATCTTTTTTTAAAGCTAAAATCAATTTACACCATTCTGGGGCAAATATTATTTGCTTACTCCACTTGCAAACACTTTTTCCAGAATTTTTGCAATTTGAGAAAAGTTTGAGAGAATTCAAATAGCTTGAGAAGTTTTATACTGTTATAATTTTGGTACTTTAGATTTAGAGTATATTTCAAAAAGTTGTTTTTCACAGTGATTATGAAAAACCGTTACATTTTCTGAAGTGAAAAATGAATACCACTTATTTGCGCTCCTTTATTTGTATCTCCCGCTGCTATTAAACGTATCTACATAACCTTTCCATTGTAAATATTCTTTTAAGTAACCTATTTTCTATAATTATACTTATTTATTACTTAGTCATTACCTACTTATTTAGTCAGAACTTGTAATTTTGCGCCAACATCTGTCCTGCGAACGAGTCTTCTACTCCTTATAGTTTGTGATATAAACTAAACTTCTTGGTTTGTTTGATGTTCGCTTCAGTTTATATTAAGCGTTTCTCTTAAAAGTCTAATGTAAACACTATCCAGTATCTTTTCCATATCTCAGATGTTAATGTCTACACTTCAGCTGCATAAATTAGAATACTTTCAACTGATTCGATAAAATTTTCTGTTTATAATTTCATTAACGTTTAGTTTTCACCAGTCAATATATTTGATTTGCTTTTGTCTGCCCCAGACTAAGTTTGTATGCCATAACTCTATTCCAGTAATGTAAATTCATTTCACTATTATCTTGTTCTCCTCCCATATTCATGTTTTAGTTGAAAAACCAGAAGATAAGTCTTCCGATGATACAACATCAGTTCCTCCAAGTAAGATGATGACATCTACTATGATTCGAATACAAAATTATGAATAATATTTAATAAAACACAATAATTATCGCTTTTAAGTTTATTTATTAGAAGTTTAATTTAGTTTTATTTAGTTTTAATTTTATCTACTTATAAATTAAAGTTTAAAAAGTTATTTTCTTTTATGCCTTATAATACATTAATATTATATATTTTGTTGAGCTTAATACCTTTTTAACATGATAAAAAAGATTTTACAAATTATTGCTCTTATGGATATTTACATAATATGATATTTTTCCAGCTAGCAAAGATGATGAAGAGCACGGCGGAGAATTATGATCATTTTAAAGTCTACACAATTGTTCCATCCACTTCCTAGCTCCTTTCAACACCTTTCTCGCTATAATTATTCTCATGTTCGTTCATGTAAGTTACTATCCCCAAACGCTGTATACTCCCAACAAAGCTTTTCATATGTTTTGTTCATACCATTGTGTGCGAACGTCTGCAGATAACATTATAACGTATTTCTGGATATTCAATAACATTGCAAGCGTATAATTGATATTAGAAATTATTCTAAAACATTGATGAATTCTATATCATTGTTTGGAAAGTTAAATATATTTTCCATTGATTGTTCAACTGCAATTTTCTTCAATCAAAGTCATTATTCAGTTCAATTATTGTATAAAAGTTAACATGAACATCCTTTTACGACATTAACTATTATCATTTTTACTGATTTGTGTGAAACAGCCGATCTTTTCATTCCAAGTAATTTTCTTATTTAACCGTTAAAACACCTCTTCTGAAATGATTAATGTATGCTCTATATAATGTACGTTTATGTCATGTTTTTATTGGGCCTTTTGGTGTTTATTTTTATGTTACGTAATTTAAAAATTATACTACAAGTACACGATTTGAAAACTAAAATATTAATTAGCAGTCTTCTAAGTTGAACTTTATTTATTTTTTCTTAGATAATACTGTGGTTACCTTTACTAACTTTGTAATTTTTCAGTATGAAGGATTCTGACATGGCGTGATTTTTTATCAATTCAATGCGGCGATTTTATTTCGCTTTGATTGTATGTTGTTTCAATAAATGCCTGTTTTGTGAATAATTAATGGAGTCATAATTATAATGACATTTGTCAATGTGGTTCATATTGCTTAATTATATACTACTACAATACTCTAGACAAAACGCAGATTAGAAAGTTCGCCGATGTAAGTGGCAAACATTTGGTATTTAGAAAGATTAGTCAAATTGTATTTTGTTTGGAAAAGGATACATTGAAGAATTATAAAGATTATATTTAATATATAATTAAATTGCGACTAAAGTATTTTAAAAACAACTAGTATTCCGCTTCTTTTTCATTATAAAAATAATTATTTTTCATTATATTGTTTAATTCATAAAAATTGCTATCAAATTGTAATGTTGATCAGATGTATACGTGCACAAACATACTATGTATTAGTTTCTTGAATGATACTTTTCATTTTCATAATAATTTTATAGTTATATAATAATTGGATTTTATTTAGAAAATTAGGTATTTATATTTATACCTGTATAAATATAACGTTAATATAATTAAGTGACAACCGAAATTAAGAAAAAAAATAAAATACAAGTAGTAAATAAATTTGTATAATCAGTGCTTGTGATGGGGAGTGGTATGTAGGAATGGGGTGTGGGTTAATATAAACATTTATTTTGATTTACATACTTATTCCCTTTACGTTTGTTGAGCATAATGTCAAACTATAAAAAGCAGACAGACTCAATGCCAGGCTGATCTTTACAAGTTCATGTATCCAACAATGCTCGATGACCGACTTTGCAAACTTCTCTTTCTGCAGGTTTTGACTTATACTCTGCAGAAAATATCATTCCTGCAAATTGTGGAAGAGCTTGGATATCATTAGACATTTAGATTTGTCTCCCTTCTGGTTGTTATAGAAGAATTGCATCAAGATCAGAACTAGCACGGTTTATTAACGAAGACTATTCAGGAATTGTCTGTTTTACTGTTTAATTTAGGATCTAAATTTTTTAAAGTAGCTATTGGTGATAAAATTGCACAATTAATCTGTAAACGGTTTTATAGTCGACCTCTGATTTATGAAAGCTGTAACCCTATAACAAATTCAAGCTCTAGTTAATATAAATGTCTTGTATTAAATTTAAATTAGATTGTCCTAATTTTGAACTTGTTCTTTGAGTAAGGTCCATGTAGTTAAACGTGAAAATCTTTTAAACATTTATATACATAAAAGAAATGACATTTAAATGTTTACTGTGTAAATCGAAGTTTAAAAAATTTTCCGATTTTATTTGAATGAAATTTTCAAAATGAAGTCAGTCAAAGTAGTAAATCGAATAATTAGTGGATATTAAAAACAATATATATATATTATGATCTTCAAATTTCTGATTATGATGTAAAAATTTATTCTCATCGACCCAAAATGGTTAAACTACAATATGACAACTCATCAATTTTTTTCAACAAAGCTAAAAATCGTTCAATGGGGAAAAGAGTAAATTCTATTAAATGTCTCAATAATGTTCTTAAAAATGTTATTGGAATTAAAAACGCAGTTATAGTGCAAAAATCATCAACAGTCATTTTACATTTAGATGATAATTCAATAAACTTGTATAAATTTCCTCATTGCAAACAATCGTATTGACTTATTATATGAAACAGAATAATTTCCCGCCATTCAATTATAATTGGCCACAAATTCATGCTTTTTCATACTGGGAAAGTAGCAATACTATGTAAAAACTCTGAAATACTATATATCACAATATATATAGGGTGGTCCGTAATTAAGTTCGTTTTTGAAAATCCATATAAAAATATTTTTTTTGGTACAAACAGTTACAAACAGTTACAAATAATGTCCTTTTTTGTCAAAAATGCGTTGGAAATCGATTCGCATTTCACTGAATTCTTTCGACATCACTTGGGCGGTAAATGTTGGTAGATTCTTTCGTAAGAAATTCTCGAGATCTTCTCGGCTATCGAAGTCAGGTTGTCCATCGTTTTGATTTCTTAGTGCCTCTAACCGAGGAAACACAAACCGGTCACCCTTATTCATGTCAGGAGAATAGGGTGCTTGTTTTAGAAGACGAACATTTTTCTCTGCAAGGAAACCAATGGTTTGTCTTGAGACATGCGGCTTGGCGTTGTCCTGAATGAGACACATATTTTCCATCTGAATGCCAGCATGCGTTGAAAAGTGGGCACTCATGTTCGTAATAAATTCAATGTACATTCCTGAGTCAATGGTGTCATCATATATTTTAAAATACTGTGCGCCATTGAGGGTAACACCGAAAAACACAAGGAATTTCTTCTCCATTATAAATATGGTTAATAATGACATCATCATATACTATAGATTAGTATTGGTCCCCAAAGATTAATATTCTTTTATTAATCCTAACTTTGAAAAGAATTACAATCATTCATCTCTTCTAGTAAACAACAAGACTATTGAAACATTTGGTCCAAATCAGCTATTTATATTTGTAAAGGTTGCACAAATACAAGAGAATAAAATGAAAGCTAATAAAAATGTTACAGAAGAAAATATTTCAATATCAAATTTGGTTGAATACACTACAAAAGCGATGTCTTTTTAAACATTTCTTTTTACAATTCAGACCAATGTATTATGCAATAAAAATGGTGAACTGATTCAATATGGAAGAGTTTTACATGGTACAACTTTATCCAATTGCTACACATCAAAATAGACGAAAAGTTCCAATTCTTGTTGGATGGAATGAGTTTGTAACAATTTAAAAAATATAGTACTGTTTTGAAATCATGGCTTAATATTATAATGCAACACTTATATACATGGATATCATAACGTACAGTATCCTCAACAACAACAGCATTGATCGAAGAAGTGGCAAAAGAGGTGAATGTGAGTGGATTTGCGGACGACCTGGTAGTGTGGGCGAAAGGCAAAGTTGTGAGTGAATGGGCAAGGAAGGTGCAAAGGGCGACGACGAAGGTGTGGGAGTGGAATAAGAAATGGTGGATGGGGGTGAGTGTGGGAAAGTGCTCGGTCACGCTGAATGGGGAGAATCAGAAGGGAGAAACATCCTACTTTCCTAGGAGGGATGTATGTCGGAAAGCTGGCGTTCGGAGAAAATGTGGAGGAAACCATGGTGAAGGCTAGAAAGAGACTGAAGCTACTGAGAGCGCTGGCAGGCAGAGATTGGGGGTGGAGCAAAGAATTGATGAGATGCTTGTACGGGGCATGCATCATATCGGTGCTGCTGTATGGGGCAGTGGAGTGGACTCCGTGGCTCAGCAATTCGCAGTAGGAAAGGCTAGAGAGTGTGCAGAGAGAGAGAGGCTGCAAGAGTGATATCCGGCATGGTAGGGAGCTTACCAAGTGAAGCGGTTTTGGAAGAAGCGAGGCTGAGAGATCTGAAGACAGTGGCACAATGTTCATGGAAGGTGGAATACGAGAAATGCATGAGAGTGAGAGTAGATACCAACATCGTTTGGGAAGGGGCTAAGACAGAAGATGCAGAAAGGAATAGAGAAGAGGCTATGGAGAGGCTTAATACGGAGACATTTGATATGGTAGTCTACACGGATGGGTCGGCTAGAGAAGGAAGAAGCGATGGAGGAGCTGGTTGTGTTATCACGACAGGGAGCTACGAGGAACCGGTGGAGATCGGAAGGATTGAAGTCCAGGCCGGGAGTGTGTGCTCATCGTTTTAAGCGGAGATGGTAGCCATGGCGGAGGCCCTAAAGTGGCTGAAGGACAACGGGGAGAGGTGGAGGAAGGCCAGAGTGGTGTCTGACAGCCAGTCTAACCTGAGAGCGCTGGAGAAGAAGAGAGCAAAAACATGTGTGAACTTGTGGACCAAGGTGGGCCTGAGGGAAGAAGGGAAAAGAATTGAGCTGACGTGCGTACCCAGCCCACTGTGGAATAGAATGGAACGAAATGGCGCGGACAAGGCGGCAAAGATGGATCAGAGTGGAGTGAGGTGCAGCTTCGATGGAATCAAGAGAAGGATCGGGGCTTGCGAGAAGTTGAAAGAATGGAAACACTAAAGATCCGAGAGAGTGTATGGGAAGAAGAGGAGCGAAGGATGCTTGAAGGTAGATAGCGGATGGAGTAGGGATGAAGCGGTCAGCATGTCGCGGTTTACGAGTGGCCACTCGCTGGAGCTAGGCGAATACAAAAAGAGGATCGGTCTGGCGGAAGGAAAATTATGTAAGAGGTGCGAGGAAGAGGGAAGAGCTCGAGCTTGATGAAATAGGAGTGTGGCAGAAACCCGAGAAGGCGTGGAATACTGGAAGTGGTGGAGGAGGGTGCAACTCAAAGACCAAGGATAATAACAATAACAGCAACGACATTCTAGAAAAGATTCCGATCAATACATTATTATACTCCTCATAAACGTAGACAACCTCCACTTAGAAGGCCAAACATTGTAGTTCTTAAATGATTATATATAAATTTGTAAGATTATTAAAAATATTAATAATGAATACTATTTGTCAATATTTCACATGTTGTTGTTGTTGTTTGAATTCTGTAGATAACAGTGAAACTGATGAAAACATATCTGTAACCGTTAATGTCAACTGCACAAAGGCATGTTGTCAAAAAGGAAAGAAACAAGAAAACGCATTCGATAAGCACAAAGGAAGAACAACTTCTACACAGTCTCTACTACAACGAACAGTCTCCCGCATCATATGGCAGCATAAAAGCTCTCAGTATTGCGTCAAAAATTTTCCAGAACAAAGTGAGGGCTACATTTTTATCATCAAGCGGATTTAGTTAAAATGCAGCCATACTGTAAAGAGAATAAACGATGTAGATATATGCTAAACATTGATATATTTTCACGTTTTGCATGGGTACAACCATTGAAGCAAAAAACTTCTTTAGAAACTAAAAATGTGTTAAAGTTAATATATTCCAAAGGAAAACGGATACCTTCATTATTAAAACAGATGCGGGAAAAGAATTTAAAAGTAAAGCGGTTTTTATAGAAAAATTTTTATAAAATAAAAGATAACGATTCATTAAAAAAATCAATCATTCCAACAGCCAAATCTAGAAAGCATGATGCTAATGGATACCAATCTTTAAAAAATCTATTACTCATTTAAATGGTAAGGTAAAATCACAGGAAATACTTTAAGTAGTAGTCCCTGTAAAATCAATAATTCGACATTACATGGAATTTAGTCATTTTCATGAATTAATGAATACTGGAAATATTGCTGAATTCTATAGTCCTATATTGTTAGACATGTTTACACAGGGTAAATATGTTCTAAATCAAACCGATATTCGAATACGCTTATATAGAAGCAAACCAGAATTTTGTCTTTAACGAAATGGTAACACAACAAGGGGGGAAGTTATAATTGAACAAGCTATCTTATATATTCGCCGTGTTAAAATTGATTCTGCAATACTATAAGCATGAACGATTGAACACTGTTACACCACAATGTAGTTTATCTAATCCAACGAACAGAGCTTTTAACATATACAATTTCTAAAGGAGATTTATTTATCCTATGCAAAAAAAATTTGTTCCGTGATCAACTTTTTAAATTTTTAGTTGTTGACATGGTAACAAACAAGACATATAACGGAGACATTGGAACAAATTTTTTTAATTTTCACCTCTTTAATGTAAATCATATTGCTTTATACAGAGATGGTAAGTTTGTCCCGGGCCGCCCATTTACACCAAACTTTTCAAATAAACTTTGCACTCGTGAATATATGAATTTATTTGCCAGTTTGAAAGTATATAATGCTAATGATGATGTTGACATTAGCTATAGTAGATATACTTTATTCGGATTTAATTTAACGCCAGATTTACATATGAGCAAACATTCAACGCCTTACAGAGAAGGAAATTTTCGATTAGAACTTACATTTGCAAATGCATTGGATGAAACTATAAACATAACCATATTTGCTATATTTGATGGAAAAGTTGAAATTACACATCAACGTAATGATAGAACTGATTTTAAAACTTAACATGTCTAAATATTAAATAGTGATCAAATAATCAATTTGGTCAATAAAGATCGCTCGCTTAATTCAATCAACATTTATAGGCGTTTTTGCTATCAATAATTTATCTAATCTCAAAAAGTATAGAAATGATGTAATATCATTTATTGTCAACACTGATACTGAAAATCTTTCAGGCGAACATTGGTTATGCATTTTTATTGATTTTGTCAAAATGGGTGAAGTTTTTGACAGTTTTAGGAGAATTCGCCCATCATACTTACAAAGATGGTTGAATTTAAATACAATACTTTGGTAAAATTCAAATAAAATTGTACAAATTTATTCATCAACACAGTGTGGTGGTTTCTGCTTATATTATTTATATCACAAGGCTCGTTGTTTTTTTCTTAAAAAATAACTTCTTTATTTTGATTGCATATTTTTACATTCTAATGATATCATAATACCAAATTTTTTCAACAAGTGTTCGAATTAAAAATTTTTGAAAAGGTTTTCAATTTACATAAAGACATAATCTTAGTAGTGAGTGGAAAACTATGTAACATTTATTCATATATACATAACATACCTACAAAATATGCATTTTCATTATTAAAGACTTAATTCTATTTTTAGATATTTGCATAATATTATGGTGTACAAAAACAACTTTATCCTTACTACTAATAATAATTTTATAAATAAACTACAAAAATAATTTTATGCCCAAGAACATTTCCCACCTTACTACTAATTATAAAATTTCTATATAAAAATAGTTAAATATTCTAAATATGATACACAACGTTATTATCTAAAGTGATTACACTTTCAAATATTATTCGACATATTTTATAATTTATAATGTATTGTAAATAATCTAAAAATTTATGTTTGTTAAACCTTATTATAGATCACTTCATAACAAATTTCATATTAAACTATGTAATATTTGAGAAATATATCTTATAAATACCTTATTTATTTATGTTTCAATTTGTTTTAAAATGTTTATGACACTTCTATTGATTAGGCCTACTGATAAATTTTAACAACCATCTAATTAATCTATACTATGCAATTTAAATAATATAACATAATTATCTATTCGTTTATTTATCAAACTCAATTGTAATCAATGATAGTTTAAAAATAAAACAGAAAGAAATAACCTAATTATTAGCAAATATTTGGTAAATAAAAATAAATACATATTAAAGTTATCTAAATATTTATTTATAAATTCAAAATAGATTTATTGTATATTAAAAAAATTGAAAACAAAAGAATTTAGAATTATTAATGATAAAAATTGAATGATTTCATAAATCTTATTACAAAAATTGTAGACAGCTATTACAATAATTAAAATAACAATATTATATTTTTTCTTCTATTTGATTAAGAGCGAAAAGTTGTAGCGAAATGAAAGTTTGATTTAAAATATTACATAATATTTTATTGTATTTTAACTTTATTTTATACTTGATAATGAAAACACAAACAATTTATGTACACTTTTACAAGATTGTAATATTATTTTTACACTTGAAAATTGTATCATACATAGAAGTTAGATAATTTTATAAGATAGAAGAAGATTTATTTTCATATGCTTCCAATATCATTCATTAAATAAATAAAGTAAGTTAAAATTATATATAATTTTTTATTATTCAAATAATATTATAATACATTAAATAAAAATAATATAGATTTAATTTAATATGAAAACTTTATAATTAAGAATTAAGAATAGAATTTAAATAAGATAAGTTCTACATTTTTATTCTAGTCTTAGATTTAATTTAATCTAACAATGCAATAATTTCATCAAAACCTTCCGGGCATGATTTATATTTTAAATAACCATTTGTAAGGCTATTGACTAAATTTATTTCACGATTTCTAGAAATAATCTGCTGAGGTTTTACTGCACAAATTGGTTATCCAACTGTAAATAATGAAAAAATAATTCTTATATTTAATTAGATTCTATTTATAAATTAAAACATAACATAAATATGTAAATTTAATGGATTGGAATTTTGAAATAGTGGACAGATGTTTCAACGCAGAATATTTTTCTAGATTATAAATTATTCTTTTTGAATGAATATTCTGTGTTGAATAATTTATCAACCACTTCAATTTTTACAATTGAATTTTGAATGCGTAGGTCATTCACAAAAAAGAAAAATTAGTTATTGAAATATACATGCTCTACTTTGTTGATCCTCGTTTAAATCTTTAATTAAATAAATAACAATTTATCTAAAAAAATTAAACATGTTATAATTAGCAAGCTATATCTTACCAGGGAACATTGTGACATCTTTCTCCATTGAATTGATTCAAATTCACCTGAATGGAAAAAATATATGAAATGTTATATTATATTATCAAAAATAAATGTATTTTTAATAATAAAATAATTTTTATTACCATCTGAACTATTTGATGGTTACTTATTTCACCTTGAGTCACATTAAATTTAACAAAGGTTTTAAATTTAAATTTAACAATGTATATAATTAAATTGTCAAATTAAAATTATTATAATAATATTATAATTTTTTATCTACATAGTGTAGACGGATTCTGTTTACTGGCCTTTGTCACATCTAAATTTAATGTGTGTAAGTAAGTAAGCATATATTTCAGTAAATAGGAATCAATATGCAGGCAAAAAGTTTATTATAGTAATAAATTATAGCATAGTTTTATATTACATGAATAGCGGAAATTATATAAAATAAATTTATATGAAAAATAATAATAATTTTTATTGTCTTGTAAATTTGATGGTAGTAATTTTTTGACACCCTTAGAAGGAATACTAGAGCAATGTTTTTCTTAGTGGTTCAGCTGACTGCTTTTCCCAAGCAGTAGCCATAATTCTAAGTATGCTAGCATGAGGATCGAAAAGACGAGCCACTCAGAGAAAACCTGTGTTTATGATCTTCTTTAAAAGGTATAAATTGTGAACATCCGACACAATACATTAACTCTATTGAGTGCTGATATTCACATATTGAGCAGAGGTTGCTAGGTGATACAGTTATCTTAGAAGGGAGCCGGATGCTGGTAAGGAGAACTGAACAGCAAGATGAGGCGAAACAATTACATATTTGTGTGTAAATTTCCTGATCTGAAAATTTAATTCCTGCCATTTTAAATTAGTATTAGTCAGAGGAGTCAGAATATCAACAATTTAATACGCTTTATGAGCGAATAAATATTAGATAATAAAAGTTTGGCAATTTATATAGAAATTGTTTTGACTAGTAGTAAGGGACATGCATGTTCACACATAATATATTAAATTAAGCACACCCCACCAAACCTAACCCCCTCCACAAACTTATTCCCCACCAAACCTACCCCTCCTCCACATACTTACCCCCCCCCAAACCTACCTCCCCCCAAAACCTAACACCAACATACCTACCCCATTCCCTAACCACCCCCCATATTTTGTTTATATCTCCGTTTCAAATATATGTATAAAATGAAATTTAGCATAATACTACTGTATTCCAAATATTTACCATTAGATGTATATTCCTTATTTTGTGTAAATTACTAAATATGTAATATGAATCATTCTCAAGCCAACAATGATACCATTTCTACATCTAGTCTTTTACGTTTTCGTTTTGCTCGAAACGAAGATTTACAAAATAATTCTTCCTATATTATTCAGCAAATTATACATAGTCCGAATCAATCACCTGTTCAAATTTAATCATTATCATTATCTCATACTAATCATATAGATCAATTCACTTCTAATCAAGGATACGGGTGCGGGAAATATCAGTTTCTACTACGTCTATATATATATATCGGACAGCACGGAAATACTGGCGAAGTAGTGAGTTTAACATCACAATTGTACATGTCCGCCATCAAGCAATCGAAGTGCGAAAACCTACTGCACCTTTCTAGGGCGATAAAGAGGTGGACAATAACGCTCAACCTTTTGAAGATGCCTCCCTACTGTCGGGGGACTTTGCAAGTCTGTTGTGTCTCCTCCCTCTTTCTCTGGTTTCTGCCAACTTCATAACCCATCGGAAGACGTCGGAAGCTCTTACCCCCTTTCAGCTGAAGAGACAGAAAAAAGTTTGTGGACTTTCAAAACTAATTCCCCTCGCACCCCCGTCCATCGAAGATGATTCAACTCAACAGTTTGAAGCAATTCATATTTAACAATGATGGCATGTAGTACGTGAGACTATTTATTTAGATATTGACCCTATTAAGACAAAATGTATACACTGGTTGTTGGAGCAGTCATAACCTATTCAGACTAAATATTCTAATTATAATTAATGTTGTAAAATCTTATAATCATTTATGCTATTTGTATAAATTTTTAAATGCTTTCCACCCCTTGATGGACAGTTAGAATGAGAAAAATAGTATGTACATAAAGAATAGTATATTTTAATAAAAATTTGGTCAATATACAAAATTTTCACTAGTATTCTAGATTTTAAGCGGAGCAATAGTCTATAATCGTCCAGTCCATGATCTTCGAATTATTAGTTCGACGCTCTAACCATTAAACTACTCGACTAATACTACAACCTATTTATTAACCATATAATAGAGTAGAAAGATTCGGATTACTTGAAGTTTTGTCATCCAGCTCAAGTTTTAAAAGTCTATCAAAGATTTTATTGAGTTTTACTACATTTAGAGAAGAAAATTTTAATTCACGGAGAAGATCAGTGGGCCCCAATTCAACAAATATTGTTTTATAGAGTTTATAGTACAATAATAGATTTTCCACAATTCCGTCCAGTGTAAGTTTCTCCCAAGAGTCCATATCCACCTAGTCGCATGCTCGAGAGTAAGTCATCAATTATGGCTAGGAGTTTTCCTGTAAAGTCCGTCCTCACAATAAACTCATCAAGTGAGAGAGTATCAAACGCCTTCTCTATTTCACAGCTCAAGAGTGTGGATTTAGACCAAGTCTTTGCGATAACATAGAAGTGGACCATATTTTTAATAATAATATCTTTAAGTAGAACAGTATCAATATTCCGATTAGACTTGTCCTGTATGAGTTTACTCGATACAATATCTAGGAGTTGGAATCATCCAGATGTCTTCACTTCAGTTCTGTTGACTTTGTAGTGACTGGAGGTGAAAATTTTGTCTTGTTTATAGAAAATCTTGTAGGGGAAGGAGTGAGAGGGATTGACATTGGTCAATCCTCTCAAAATCGACATATACATTCTCATACATTCTTTGGTATGAAAAAAGTAGAAATATTGGTTTATCAATACTCGTAATAAAACTATTGTCAGACAGATTTGTAGACTCTGAAACATAATTTTGGATTATTCAATTTAATTCAAAATTTACAGGTTTATAGGTTCTGCACTCTGTTTTTGAATCGCTGATAATACGGTTGCAGTTATGTTCTACAGATGTTGACAAAATTTGAAAAATAATAGTAGTGAGACAGATTTGTAGACTCTGGTTCATATTTCATACTAGTCTTGAACATGTCCAACTTATCTTCCCGTTGTTTGTATGGTTGTCATTATAGTGCATATGCGTGTTTAACAGTCAAATTAGAATGTGAAGGAAAATAGGTGTGATAAAAATTCCTGAAAATTATCACAAATAGTCGCTAATTTGGAGCGAGATGTAGCTCCCATTTGTCACAACCTTTCCTGTATGTACAGCATGGAAGATTTCATTCTCATATTGCATTGTACTATTACGACTTGATGATTCGTTGAAGCGATCGAGATTGATTTTTCTCCTAAATTCATAGATAAACATTTTTGTTTGCAAAATAGGTGGCTCTAAAATATAAAAAACATGATAGGGGAGATGGTGTATTATAATTGTTATGACTGCATCGAGATTTATATTAGCTACAATAATACGGAATTACCCGGTTGAAAAAATCAATGAAGCTGATCATTTGTTATTGCATTGAGTAGCTTAATTGGATGAACATAAAATTTAATTGATCACTAGCAGGCAGTTTAAATTGACCGCGAAACACTTCCAGTCGTAGGACCAAGCTTTTCTGGAAAGATAAAATTTGTTGAAAATTTAATTTTTCACCGTAATACGTAACTCATCGGAAATCAATATGAGGGACCAACAATGAACAAGAATGAATACAGACTATATCAGAGATTGCCTGAATCCTTTTATATGGCTCAACTTTATGATTTGGTTGTTTTGGATAATTTAATGCATGAAATGGGAAACTCTAAAGTTGTCAGCAATTTATTTACACGTCTGATTCCACATATACCCTGTACGGCTTCCTTTGGGTTGGATAGAAATCCAGACAGTTTCAATAACTTTTGTGTGTCCACTGTTGGAGGCAAGATGGTCCTGAGTTTCGTCACTACATGTTTTCTGGGTCTGTGGACTTTATCGTTGACAGAACCCTTGAGATTAGTGAAGATGGGGCTCAAGAATAGGAGAGATTTGAGGAAGATGAAGTGGAGAGATTTCTCCTGAGACTTATTTTTCTTCTACCACGCTAAATTGTGTGCCCGCACAGCGCGGCCAATTTTTCTCAGGAATTCTATAATATGTTTCCAGTTATTTTGGAGGGTTTCTCGATGAGGGTTGGGGCTGCCCAGGTGTTTAGAGCGAGCTGCATTCCACTGAGTACATTTGAGGAGCAGGTGTTCCGCTGATTCCTCCTCCTAGCAGGTTTGACATTGAGTAAATCCGTCCCCTTTAATTTTTTTCATTGTTAACGTCGTGAGGGTGGATTTCCTCGTCCCCATCTTCTGCTGAGCTGTTTTAGGTCTTCCTTGTTAAATTCCTTCCCCCACTGTTTCGCCAGTGCCAGTCTGCTGAACTAACTATGGGTGGTCAAGCAGCTTGTTGTCTATTTCATGGTTTGTATGCTTGCCTTGAAATGGTCGCTTTCGTCGTTTGAAAGTCTTTTGGGATGTCCTTTTGGTCTTGTAGCGTACCTTCTTTTGCCATGGCGTTCACCGCTTCGTTTCCCAGAATGCCATTGTGAACCAGAATCCATTTTAAGGTTGTGTGCATGTTTCTTTTGGAGAGCTTAGAAAGGTGGATAATGATTGAGGCGATCAGCTGCTCAGTCCCTTGGTGTGGACCCTAAGCTAGCTTGGCGAGGACCGATTAAGAGTCACTGAATATTGTGATATGGGGAGGATCGAATACTTTTCTTTCGAGATTGCATCGAAAACGTGGTTCTGCTGCAAAGCTATATGTGAAGCGACCGGCGGTTGGGCTAGTGGTTGCCGCCGTTTTCTGTACCAGCCATGGTCGATCCGTCAGTCCAGATGTTGAAAGAGCTGGTGGGTAGTTTACTTAGGGAGGCGTTGACGGCTGCAAGGAAGTCTTCTGTCTTGAAACTGCTGGAGGTGACTGTGTTGATTTTCACTTTCCATTGTTTGTGCAGTTCCCAGTGGAGAATGGCCGGTTTCGTGGTCAGGGGTAGTCTGTAGAGAGGAGTCAGCCCTGCCGAGTTAGCGAGGTTAAAAGTTACTTGTATACCAGATTTTGGTCTTCTTTTCGGTGAGGCGAAAAGTAATCTCTAGTGCTGAGGTGACCTCTTTGATGGGATTGGTGTTTGAGAGTCTGAAGAAGAGTTCTCAAGCTGTACTTGTCAGTTTGTCAGCCAAAAACAGGATAGCTGTGAGTCTTGCTTTGGTGAGAAGAGGGGTTGTTGGTGTGCCTGCGATACTGCCTGTAATAATTCGGACGCTTTGTTCTGGACCGCTTCAAAGCGTGAGATGTTCGTTTTGGAGAGTCAATTAACTCAGAATCATGCTCCGTAGCCGATGGCTGACTAAATTTAACCTAGGAAGAGCTGTCTCAGCGTTTCGCTGTCACTGCTTTAGTCTCTTCTCGAGATAGCTCTGAGTTGGTTCAGTCTCAATGATGGTTAAAATGGTCCAAATAGAGTCAAAGAAGTAGGGGTGTAGAGAGTGTTGTAGTGAATAGATGGGAAACCTTTTTTAGCCCATACACAGGTGCCGCCTTCTCGGCGGGTGAAGATATCGGAAGGTTGGGGGGAGGGGGGTGATGTTGGGTTTCTGTAGGGTGGGGGGGTAAGGGTCGATGTAACCAAGTTTCGGTGACTGTGAAAACGTCGATGTTTAAGTTGGCAATCGTCGATTTTTGGCAGTATAGATCTGACGTTGGCGCAGAGAAAACGGGGGTGAATGGACGAAGAAGGAGAAGAGTGGGGTGGAAGGGGTCCATACGATATCCCTATTATAAAAAAACTGTTTTTAAAGTCGAAGAAGTCGACTTCGAGGTCGTTTTCGAGGAGCTTGCCTCTTATATCTTATAGTTGTTCTGTGGATTAGCAGTTTTGAGGTCTTGAGTTTTGAGTTTTGTCTTAAGTCTGTAATGTTCGCTGGACGTGAGAGGAAGATGATCTTGGTTAATGTAGATGTTTCTGAGAAGATTGTTTAATCTCACGGGCTTTGTTTAGGAAGTGGAATTTTCTTTTTGTTCTTGAATTTGAATCTGATGGGTTGAATTTTTTTGACGTTGAAAACCTAAACTGTGGGGGTAAAGTCCCGACAAGTAGCTGCTTCGATATTCTGTAAAACCAAGGGTAAGGTATGTATGTCGTCATCCGGAATTACCGTAATTAACGCTAAGGAAGATCTGTTGATGGAACTAAGACGTTCGATAGCCAGCGCTTGTTTCACAACGGTCGATTTAAGTGTATCGAATTTGCTGGCTGGATTGTCAATGGTGCTGCGTAACTCTTGTAATAGGGTGGTCGTGTCTGATTTAATATCGTCGCGTAGTTTGTTTAGGCAATCTATAAGAGTGACAAGGTTAATTGGTTCATTGTCTTTGTTACTTTTACGCCGAGTTTGAACAGGGGCCGTTCACAAATCAGCTGACACTTTTTCAGGCCATTTTTGACCCCTCCCCCCCTCGTATAACACCTTGATGA
>JAUZNC010058575.1:0-11147 GCA_034780395.1 Vannuccia rotundouncinata
ACTCACAAATACAAATTGTTGACTGCATTGTTGCATGCTTTTTTCCTAATTGCATGGAATTGAATTACGTACAATATAATTTAATAATATCAAAATTCCTGGCTGAGCGGTTAATGAAAATCAATAATACATGTCAACTGTTT
This sequence comes from Vannuccia rotundouncinata, assembly GCA_034780395.1. Lineage (NCBI taxonomy): Eukaryota > Metazoa > Platyhelminthes > Proseriata > Coelogynoporidae > Vannuccia > Vannuccia rotundouncinata. Next base: position 144 of record JAUZNC010058575.1, read on the forward strand.
TAATAACATAATTTTACAGTAAAAACATCAACATCTACAACATAAAGTCAATGAAGATCAAGTTTTACCCCACCTAGGCATTACTGAATATTTGTAAACTGAAATTTCCAATAAAAATAACGTAAATAATTAGCTACAATTCTTTGAGCTATCGTTTCAAACTGGATTGATAACTTATTTACCTTGATAAACATATTCAGCCCAGACCATAATAGGTCGCAATGTGTTTTTTCTGTCGATGGAGCACTAACCTATTTCTGTAATTTTTTTATTCTTTTTCAACCTCTTTAAGTATATCTGGCCGGTCTTCAAATTCGCTGAGATTCTTCAAGCTTATTTTTATCAAAACATGCAGTTATATATCATCTGTTGCGGAATATCATTTAGATTTAGTAAAGGGGTGTTTGCAACAACAAGTTCTTAGGTCAAATTAACTAATGCGTTTATTATAAATTCAATTAATATATATATTTCCAATTACATTGATATTTATTACAATAAACTGAATTCATACAATACATTGATATACAAATTTACTTCCTTGAATTGAAGCGATATGCGCATTAAATATTATTAAATGGGTCTCAATTCAATTCATAATATTTATACTCATCTCTCATTTAACATTTTATAACTAATATTATTGAACTTTTTAACCTTTAATATTGTTTTATATTTCATAATATATTTGAAACTATAATATATCATTCATTGCAAAGTTGACAATTTACAATTTGATTTTGTTGGAATTGATTCATTTTTGCACATTTTTGAAAAAGAATGACTCTTAATAACAAATTATTAGAATAATAATATTCAAATGATGACTTAATATCTTTTTTGATACGATTAGTTAAATTTTACTATGCCGACACAAAATACTTAAAATTATACTTTTCAATAATGATTTCTATATTCACAATCAGCTTTCATAAACGTTCAAAACCATTGATATCATAACTAATATTTAGATTGCAATTTACTATAATAAGTAATATGAAATAATATTCGAATTCGTCAAAAGACGTAAACGTACAAAAGACGTACATTTTTGTTTTAACCATGGTATATTTTTTTCAGTTTCGAAAAAATAGTCAATGGTAATAATGAATGATACTCTCTACACATAGACATTATATATTTATATAGTTATTGAGTAATGTCTATGACTCAACCAAATAAAGTAATTTATGTTAGTTAATATAATTGATAACCCGTTATCTACGAAAAATTTACACCAATGAAGAGTTAAATGTATTAACTTCCTGGGAGCAGTAAATAAATATTCAATTAATAGTTTTCACCCCATATTAAACAATTTATTTACCCATTAAATTTACTAATTAAGAATTTATGAAACAAAAAGCCTTCTAGATAAGTATGCAATATGTCACTTCTTACGCAATATTCTATTTGAAAAGCATTTTGTGTAATTTAAATTAATTAAAAAAAATCATTTAAATATTATATATAAATACAAGTCCAATTAGAGTAATAGAAGATTATATAATAAATTTTTAATACATGTTTTTATAAATTTAAAGTTTCTTAAACCGCCAGCACTTCGTTTGATCTTCCCAATCGTACAAATGAAGCCCGTTTATCAGCACCAGATCTTCCTAATCGTACGAATGAAGCCCGTTTATCTGCACCAGATCTTCCTAATCGTACGAATGAAGCCCGTTTATCAGCACCAGATCTTCCCAATCGTACAAATGTAGCCCGTTTATCAGCACCAGATCTTCCTAATCGTACGAATGAAGCCCGTTTATCAGCACCAGATCTTCCCAATCGTACAAATGATGCCCGTTTATCAGCACCAGATCTTCCTAATCGAACAAATGAAGCCCGTTTATCAGCACCAGATCTTCCCAATCGTACGAATGAAGCCCGTTTATCAGCACCAGATCTTCCTAATCGTACGAATGAAGCCCGTTTATCTGCAGCAGATCTTCCCAATCGTACGAATGAAGCCCGTTTATCAGCACCAGATCTTCCTAATCGTACGAATGAAGCCCGTTTGTCAGCACCAGATCTTCCTAATCGTACGAATGAAGCCCGTTTATCCGCACCAGATCTTCCTAATCGTACAAATGATGCCCGTTTATCTGCAGCAGATCTTCCTAATCGTACGAATGAAGCCCGTTTATCTGCACCAGACCTTCCTAATCGTATGATTGTATTCCGTTTATCAGCACCAGATCTTCCTAATCGTACGAATGAAGCCCGTTTATCAGCACCAGATCTTCCTAATCGTACAAATGATGCCCGTTTATCTGCAGCAGATCTTCCCAATCGTACGAATGAAGCCCTAACATTTCTTTCAAATGGCTCAAGATTTTGTTCGACGGATTTTCCAAGAGTCACATATGGATCTCTTTTGTGTGCATCCGTACTAGACATCCTATGATGAATAAATGGCATTGGTATGAACGATTCGGGATTTTCATTTTGAAGTTGCTCAAATTCGTTTTCGATTTCCGTGTTTGCCCATGTTGAATTTACGATACAAAGAATTGTCAAAAAGAAGCAGTAATGGTACATTGTTGTAAACTGAAACATAAAAAATTGAAAATATTAGTCACATTAAATTTATATAATATATTTTCATGCATAAATTATTTCGGTTAAAATAGTGCGAAAAAATAAGAGGAATTGTTTCCACCTGCCTTTTTACACATTGTATTTTGGTAAATCTTATCATTTAGGATTTTAAATAAATCTTAATCGTTTTGAGTAAATATGTATAACATTAATTTCTTTTTTTTGCAAAAAATGTTAAAAATCATAATATTTATCGATTTAATATTAATTTTAAAAATGAGATTTATTTTTGTTCATTTATTTTCGAAAACTTCATTTAAATTTTTTTATGAATCACTATACTTAATATATCTGTTTTTACTTTTGATTAGACAACCTTTTTTCATTATTGATTCTGTGAAAAGTTTAATTTAATTCAATATTTCAAGCAGGATTATTAAAAATGATAATTCGATTTTTATCTTTTGAGTTCTTAAGAATTCAAAGTAGCTAACAACAAAGCGTGTCTTATCTTGTTTTCAATATCTTGTTCTAACAGGAGATTCACTGATTTTATCTATTAGTTATTCAAATAAGAATTGTTCATATATTGAATATCATTTCAGTGTATACGATTATCAATAGAAAATTAGTTTTTGGCTATAACTATTAAAAAAACTATTTGGCTATAAATATTAAAAAAAGGAATTCACATTAAAATTTCTAGTTTACTAAATACAAAAATATATATACGATTGTTCAAAATGTCCCAATAAAAGTGACAAATGTCGACATTGTAAATTAGTCCAATTTCCAATAATATCTCAATGAATTAAATTCAATTGAAAAATCGATTAAATTTATTGACTTGGATATTGCAAAAGTATATAATTATAATATTCTAAATCAAATTTCGCTATTTTTTCTTTCTATTACGACACTTTAATTGAAAAAGATTAGACATTTATTTCTATTTCTATCAAATATTTTCTAAAATGTACACGTTCCAATTTAATGTCATTTGATTGAATAATATTTCAATAAGTACCAAATAATTTGAAATTATACAAAACTTTCTTATTTTTTAAAGAAGTAATAAAAAAATAATATCACATTTGTTGGTACTTTTAAATAAATCAATAAAAAAATTGTATTACACTTATAACTATTTCTTCAATTAATTTAGAATAATGGGAAGCTGCTCAATTTCAATTCACCTCAATATAATGCATAAATTATACCAACCAACATAATGATTTTCCAGTCCTTGAACCATTTTGCAAACCGTAAAATTAAAAAATTAAAAAATCTGCTTTTATTGGTCGTTTATAATTTGGTTTATATTATTGGGAATGTTGAAACTTAAAATTCATTCTTCAATTCTGTTACAGATTTGTGTTCGAAAAATATATGCTAAATATACCTATATGTTGAATTTCCTTTCAATTTATGTCTTTATGTCTCAAATGGTTTGAATTGTGATAATTTATCTTAATTAACAACTAACTCAAATTTAATTATAAATCTCTGCCAAACGCCGCTTACTCAAATGACAAACCAGCTTCACTACTATTTTTGGGGCTCATCTGAGACACGAAGACTATATCGAACGATACAATATGAACACTGTAACCATTATACCGGGTGTTTCAAAAGTCTTAGTACAGAAATAAAAAAATAACGTGATTTGTGTAAAGTTTATGAGTGGAAGTATTTCAATTCTATGGATAAAATCAATAACATTTAATCCATATATATCTTTAGAGTAGTAGTTAGTAAGGATGATGTCCAGCACACTAGGAATGATCGCTCACTTGATTCAGATTGGTCGATTGGGGGAGGGGGTATTAGGTTCCGCACCCTACCATGTTCAATTATTTACTAATAAGAATCGAGTAAGATAAGTAGGTGCACAATCGAATATAAGAAGGTTATTGGAAGTTACTAGAAGCGGGATCTTTAGAAAAGACCGACCAAGATCAGGACGTTCATTGACTGCGACAGGAGACGAAAATAAGCAATTTATTCAGCTCAATGAAAATCTACATACTTCAATAAGACGATTATCAAATGAAAACGATATTCCTTCTACCTCTGGTGATAATGATCGATCGATTTCGAGTAGACCCTGCATGCATGGTTAATGAAGCTTGTCTTTTCTGACGAATGTAACTTTTATCTTAATGGGCCATCAACAAACATATCTGTCAAAATCCTCACTTGTGGGTCCAATGCAAAACTCAGAACACCATGTATCTTACAGTTTGGGCAGCCATTGAGTGCAATGGTTTAGTTGGCTTGAATATTTCTGAGCAAACTATAAATGGAGATGGATATTGAGAGGGTGTTAAATTTAAGATTTTCAATAGTTTTCAGACATATAGTTCCCTATTTTCAACGAATCCCAGCAATGCACTACCAGCAGGACGAAGCTTCCCCTCATTGTTCACGAGCAGCCAGACAAACTTGATGACCGGTGGATTGAATGACTTGATATGACTCCATGTGATTATTGGTACTGGCCCTACATGAAATTATTGGTTTGAATCATGTTTTTATTACTATTTTTCTGAACTAAAAGTTTTGGAACACCTGATACCACAGAAGCTATGGTCGAATGGCAAAAAGACTTCGATATTAATACTCATACAGAATTACATAACTGAATATATTAAGTGATTATTAGCAGTATCACCAGAGACCTAAAGCTTCCTTGTTGAAAGTATTTACTAGCTGTACATTATGATAAAAGAATACCCGTTTGAAAATTTAAGCTGTTCATTTTTGTATTTTAATGAAATATTAAAACTGTTTATTTATTGGCAATGATCCTATTTTTCGATTTTTCTATTGAATTTAAGCAATAGAAAATGTGTGTTCCACGAAAGAAAATATACTGAAAAATAGTTTTAAATAATAATATGGCTAAAATGAAACAAAAATAAAATCTACATATTTTTGTCGCAAAATAACATTGATCTGACAATATCAAAGTTACATCAGTTACGATTTTATAAATTTTTACTAAAAAGGATGCATTTGTGAGTTTATTTAGTTTAATAAACTCATAGTTTCTGTTTCGTTTTCCAAAATAAATTTGATTTGGAAACCTATATAATATCTTAGACCAAAACTAGTAATGCGTCTATTAAAAATACTGCTAGTGAGGTCGCTTAGTAGAATTATAGTTACATGTCGGACAAAAGCACCAATTTTTATTTATAAACATTTTTGATCATAGAGAACAAAAAATCGTTTGGTTTTATGTTCTAATAAGTTCAGCATTATACTTTTAAATGGTGTATTTTTTCATATAAACCGCCAAATAGGCATCCATTTTGTCTTGATCCAAAAAAAATTTTTTTGGGAATGCGATTTTTTTGTTCTGTATGATCAAAAATGTCTAACAAAATTTGGTGCTTTTGTCCAACATGTAACGATTGTTAGTATTTTTGGCCGTAAGCGACCTCACTATGCTATTTACATACTATTATTTAAATAAATAAATACATTTTATAGATATTCATAATTTGAATAGTAAAAAATAACAATGTTACTTTAAATTTATGTACATTTAATTTTGTTTTGAAATATGATCTCATATATGTGAATAATAAAATTGCAAATGTTATTTAAAAGTTGTTCCTTAAAATAATTTGAAAAATAATATTTAAAAAAATACTTCTCACTGAATTGATTGAATCTGTCACTGTTAAACATATTGTATAGAAGTTGATCAAGTAAAAATGAAATTAGTAATAAAAGAGAATTGAAATTAATTTTTTGAAATGTTTAATAATTTACTTTTGAAATTTAAAAATTAGAATTCTGATTGTAAATTAGGTGAAACAAAATTCACAAATAATAGTAAATCGTAGTTATTTAAAGAAAGTAAAAATTGTCCAATCGAGTCAAAAGTTTTGATTAATTTTTGAAAACAACTGTTTTCAAGCATTACAAACTAGAATGAAGAAAGCTATTTTAGATTTTTTATTCACATGACTGAAGAGGGCAATTCCTTAAGGAAACCTTTTCAAAAGTTTCAATTAAAGGGAATGGAAGTAAATTGATTTTTGTAATTGATGCATATTTGAGTCATAACAGTGGTAAATAAATAATAAATAGCTTATTAACACTATACCAATTCAAGATTTCGAATAAAATAATAACGAAGAGTTAGAACTTAACATAAAATATATTTTTCTTAAATAATTTCAAAATAAAAATATATATATATGAATTGAAAAATATTTTATAGCGTGATGTTCAAATTTATTACTGAAGGAAGTCCACTTCCTCGAATGATATATAATTGCTTCCAACTATTATATACTAATTATTATCTATAAAAAATGTTTCTATATGTTATTTAAATCATGTTTAAAATGCTGCTGCTTCAAAAGTCTGACAATTAAATAAGTCATATTATAGTTAAATTGGATTTTCTTTCGGAAGTCCAATTTGTTAAACAAATATTTCAAAATGCTTGACATAATTTTTTTTAAAATTACTTTATCTAATAAACGATAATTGTTAAACAAATTACTTTTTATAGTTTGATATTTTAGTTAAATAAATATTCTAAAATAATATATCAAATAATAATATAGATTACTGTGTTTTTGCAAAGAATAAATAAAGAGTTTTTCTTCCCTTATTAATATGAATTATACAAATTTAAAGATATAAGTCAAAGCGATAGAAAATTCTAATAATTAAAACATAGTTTGAAGCTACATTTTAAAACAAACACAGTTATTTCTGTGTATTTGGAATTAAAATTATTTTATATTTATGTCAGAAAACATCGTTATTTACCTATATAACTATCCCATATATCCAAATATACGGATAGTAAAAAAATTAAAGTAGAATGCATAAAGTAATTACAAATATAAATTTCAAAGTGGATAAAATAATTTCTTATTATTAAACTTCATTTTGACGAAACTATTGTTAGAAATCAAGATAGTACCAAAAATCAAAATCGAAGTGATATTAAATAAAACTTTGGTCATTTATATAAATCAAAATAAAAACCAAACTTTTAAATATTAAGTAAATACATTGTGAAATTTTACGAAAGATATTTTAACACAAGTTATGTCAAAATGAGAATCTTTAAAATGTTTAACTTAAAGTTTTTGTAAAAAATTATTTATCTAGTTTTTAAATTTTTTTAGCCAGTTTTGATCAATTTATTGAATAAGTTACAAACATGTTTTAAAATGAAACCATGGTGCAAAAAGCACAATTGTCTTATAGTATTGAATTATGGATTATGTTCAATTGTTTAATTTTTAAAGAATCGATAATACAAAATTGTATATTAATCTGTTTTAAAAAATCGGAATGTATATAGCTAGATTAATTAATATATTTATCAAAAGCATTAAATTATTAAATCATTAGTATAATAATCCATTTATAAAAATGGTTAAATTGAGGATAACAGAAAAATTGTATATATTTAACAGTTACGTTAAAATTCAATAAATTCGGAATTATTGAATATTTCGAAATGCCTAACTAATGTTATTAGATTAATCTATTAATTATAAAATTAGTTCTAGAAACAAAATTTATATCCTTAAGAAGAATCCTACCTTTCAATGAAGAAGACCGTAAATATACGAATATACCAAATGAGAAAAGTGGAATTCTTATCTGCGACTTGCGACTATTATATACAAGAAGTTATTCAATGAACCAATACAATTCGACCATTTTTCTCATAATTGCTGAATAAAGAAACAGCCTTCAATGCTATGCTTTCTTTAAATCTAAACAAAAAAATGATATCAAGCTGCTATAGACAAAAATGAATGATGACCACGTTCCCATTCTGAGACAATTATTCTGCTTATATCTCAATTCTTTAAAAGGAAATGTAGCATTCTAATAGAGTTAGTTAAAATAAAAATAATTAATTAAAAAATTACGCCGTCATAATAAGATACTTTTACTTACATTAATAATGAACACATGTCGTTATTTCACGATTTATTCTTTAAAATTCACAATTGTATTGATATATGAATAATAAAAATATTTAGAATATCACCATCTTAAGAAAAATAATGCTAATAGGAACACTGTACATGACAGAATTGAATAAATATATTTATATTTTTAACAAGTTTAATTGCATTATACGCGATTTTAGAAAATATTTAAAGCAAACAAAGATAGTCTTATCTAAAATAATCTAAAAATCTTTGAATAAAAATTAAATAAATATAATTTTTTTTCAAAAACACATTAAATGTTAAAAATAGATTTTTTGCAATGCAAATTTTCGGAACGCTCTTGCACGCCCTTGTGTGTTATAAATAATTTATGTGTACTCTAAAGGACGCTCTTTTTATTTTTTGAATACTAAGTGTTCTTAATATTTATTTTTTAGAACGCTCTACTTTTTTTATTTAGCATAACAATAATATTTGATTTTTAATATTGAGAATTAGTCCAACTCTCATAACCCTTACATGTACTACGCGTCAGGAAAATAGATTAACAAATCTTATAGTAGAATACCTCCCATTTTGTAAGTCACGGAAAAGTACTATATAGTATATAACAAATGCATGTTAATTATTTTCTAAATTATATAATTTCCTAATTTTGCACATGTGACTAAAACACTTTCCGACATTTTAATTGAAAACCGTTTAATTACATAATTACATATATTCTAAGCTTCTTGGCATTGCACAAGCTACGTTAGTGACTTTCGAATGCATAAACTATTAACTTATATTTATATTTTTCAATGAATGGAGACAATTGAAACAGGGGATACGTATTTGGTAGGTCAAAATAAATAAATAGGTCAAAATAAAAAATTAATTATGCATACTATATAGGAAGCGTGATTTTACTATCACAATACTCATTTGCGTTCTGTCAAATGTTTTAAATAAACATTATTATTATTATTACAGGGATAATTTTTTTTAAAAGAATCAGGGGGCCGTTGCATAAAAATACTTAAGTTCTTCTTAAGTATTTACTAATTAGTATTAGTCTAATTTTTTTCTTAAGTGCGTTGCAAGAAAAATCTTAAGAAAATTGTTAAACCAACATTAAAATTTTCTTAAAAAATACTCACAATTTCAAAAAAACGAATTTGTTTCTAAAAAATTAAATAAATATATTTGTTTTAAAATTTTAGTTTTCCCAGCTTACAGTTATTACAGTTACTTTATTACTATAGTTATTATTACTTATACATATTTTTATTTTGAACGGATTACATATGGCTACCAATAAGAATGCACAAAGAAAAAAGAATGTTAGCTAGAATGAGAAGGCTGTTTTGATTAAAGAAGTAGACAAGAGACACTCAATTTTATTTGGAAAATTTATTATTAAACTTTTTTCCTCATAATTTATCATCATAATTATTTACTATATTTTATTTTGGAATTAATTATTTAAATATAATAAACCCATTTTTTTGTGTTGTTAAGGATATTGCTCGTGCAAGGCGATTGGAAAGAAAAAATTAAATTAATTATGCTTCTTATATTTATTATCAATGTTTATATGTTATATTTGTTATATTTTCTTGATTTTAATTTAGCCTATATACTGGGTTATATTTTAGTGGCATGTAACCATTAATTACCTGAACACAATTTTCTTAATTAATAAATTTTAGTTTAAACAATTTAAAAAAATAAAAAGTAGTAGGTACATAGTCATAAAAGCAATTTTTTCAATGTTTCTTTATTAAAACCTTATTTGTGATTACTTAATAAATTTAGATAATTTTTTTTAATTAATAAATTTATATAAGTACCTATTGAAATTTATATAAAGAATTTTAAAATTTAACTCTAGTACCTAAAAGTTATTTTTTTATTTAATGATTTTTTTTATGATGCTAGCAAAAAATTAATATAAGCAGTTAATGCATGAAAAGTGTAACACAGTAATATTATTCTGTTTTAGTATCTTAATTAAAATTATTTACTTGTGATTACTTTGTAATTAATTATGGACAATTTTAGTTTTCCTATAAACAAGTTGAGCATAGTTAGTCATTAATTTAATGATAACATATTTTAACTAATTTATTTAGTTTTAAATAAAAAGTTTATAAAAGTTATAAGTTTAGTTAGAGACTTTAAAATGTTATAATTTAATGTAAGCTTTGAGAATATATTTTAGTTTTAACTAATTTTACCCATATGCCATAGCCAATATCTAGCATATCATATGTTAAAAACTCTGCTAGAGAGATACTATTAAAACAAAATTGTTGAAACATGTTATTTATATTGTCTGCATAATATCTATTTAAGTCTCTTCAAAGTTAAAATATATATACTCCGTCACTTTTGTTTTGAGTATTTTAAATTCAGTCACCTTCATTTCACTCCAAAGTCACCTTCATTATTTGGATTTACCAATCCAAGTCACATCGATTTCTTTGCAAGAAATAAAGGTACCTTCCAAGTTGACTTCGAAAGAAAT
>JAUZNC010058576.1:0-11146 GCA_034780395.1 Vannuccia rotundouncinata
AATAGAATAGAATAGAATAGAATAGAATAGAATAGAATAGAATAGAATAGAATAGAATAGAATAGAATAGAATAGAACATATCAAGAACCTTCCATTGAATGTAAATAATAGACTAATTTTATGCTTTGAAATATATATCATCAAAACAGTTTATAAATTTATATCCAAAGTAAAAACAGCTTCATTTTGTTTTCATGTTAAATTATAAAAAATGCTGTTGACTTTTAAAATATGGAATAGGTAACGAAATCATTAGTATAGAGACAAACAAAACATAAACCATGTATGGTTTGACGAGACTGAACCAAACAAAATGTTGTCATAATTGAGTAAATTAGGAGAACGATAACATCGATATTAGAGCTTTCCTACGAAGAATCATCGAGATTTCCTTGTGTTGATTCCAACCAGATTTAATGAATTAATGCATTGATAAATACGACGCAACCCAACAAATGGGATGTTTCTTCGAGTCTTCTAAAATGCTCTAAAGTTTGTTATAAATCGTAATTTTTAGAAATATTAATATGATTTGAAAGTTGTTCTAATATATTTTATCTTTTTTAGTTTAATAGTAAAGAATTTTTTGTATAAATTTTTTGAAATAAAACTTTTAAAATATTTTGGAAGTATATTTCAAAAATTTTATTCAAATAAAAATTTGTAAATAAAATTAATTTTATTTGCAAAAATTGTATTAAATTAAATTAAAATAAAAAATAAATATACATTCATATTATTTAGAGATTTCTTTTTAATGATATCAAATATATTGACACTATAGTAATTGAAGAGTAAATTCATGGTTAAAGAAAAATAAGCAAAATAATAGTTTTCCATTTCTTTCCAAATTTCTATCGCTCAAAAAGTTTGACTTGCACGGATCTCAAAATAGAAGTCAGGGTTAATTACAGCATATTAGAATTAGTTTACGACGTTGAACTAAACTTACGATTTTATTATTCCTTAAGGAATTTGAGCCACGGAGTATCAAAGAAATTGCCGCTGGATAATGATTATTGGAAGGTCATGACTTTATTAATTGTTTACCGATTAATTAATTGATACTTTTCTATAAATTAAATTTTCAATAAGGATTCTTTGGACTTAAGATTAATAAGATTAAGATAAATAATATTTAAAACAATATTAACAGTGTTGAAATTTTATTAAATGGGAGGTTATAATACGTATCTAGAGCCAATAGGATTTATAACTAACCTGTTGAATCCAATGAAGCGTGCTTCTCCATTGTATTAAGCACTGGACACTTGCAACCTTTAAGAATAGTTCAATTTGAAAAGAGGGGAAAATTAAAATTAAAATCATGATAAACTTCTAAATATAACTTCATGAAACCGTGGATATCGGACTTTAAAAATATTATTTTAAACATTCTATTTAAGAAATCAATAAATCTATAATTTTTTCTAGCTATAATTAATGTAACTTTCTCCACAACTAAGCTTTTCATCTTAAGTCAAAAATGGCGAAATGTGTGTTAGCTGAAACCTTTACATAAATGAAATAATAAACGAATGAGTTAAAATTAGTGTTAAGATCTAACAAGAGATCTTTGAGTAATCTGGTTATTAAAACTACATTTTTTAGTTCCATTCGGTAAGATTCCAATTGCAAAATACTGCATAAGTTTGCCTGATTAAATATATCGCCTAATGTTCAATTAAAAGTTTGGAAACTGGATATAAACCTAATTTTTAATTTCAATGGAATTTGTAATTTCTGTTTAATAATTTAGTCACATTTTTTGGAAATGCAAAATGTTAACGTCGGTTTTCTTTCCTTGAAGCTTTGTTATGTCTGAAACATTCATTTTTTTATTTCTTTTATTTTAAGGTTAGAGTCAACCGACTTTCAACCATTTTTTTCTATAAACAATATCACTTATTTTGTATGTAGTTATGCAAAGAAAATAAATGTTTAATATAAACCATATAATTTTATTTTCTACAAAATGATTATAAATATTAAATATTGTCAACCGTTGGACCACTTTTGACGAAGATTATAAAACCGAGTATAAACTTTATGTCGATGGCTAAAACTACAGACATTAAGAAAAATCCCGACAAACTTCTATTAAAAATCAGTATAAACCGGTTAATAATGTTTCAGTATAAACTTTACTTAATGTATATTCGCCTACGTCTCAGTATATACTTCTATGCTTTCGAATTTATAAAATGCAGTATAGACTTTTGACCATTAAATAACTCTATATTATAATATAACAATTAATTTGAAAACACATCTAATATTGATTATTAACTTAAACTTATTAATCACATTCTTTAAGATGTTTATAAGATGTCATACATTTATATCGATTTTATATTGATATTTTATATCAATTAATATTTTATATCAATTAATATTTTATAACCTAACATATTTATTCCATAGATATACTTCTTTGTTTTGTTGAAGTTCTATTTATAATATAGAATATCTATGATTAATTCAACTTAATTGTATAATATTACGGAATATATTGGGTATTTTGAGGTATAATTTTTTATGTTATTCCTATTTTTTATGCTTCCGTTAAGCTAATCGTTTGAAATATTCAAGATTCTAAGTAGTACGCACATCAGTCAATGCTTTCAAGTACATTATTGGGGTTGAAGAATTCTTCCAAACCACTACAATTGGAAAAGCTGCAACTTTGTAACCCATTGACAGATTAACTTAAAATTTTAACACAATATTGATGTACATATGGGGAATTTATACACTCAGCTTTCGTTTTTTTCTGAAATATTTATAGATTAAAGATTTTCATAAGCTTCTCCATTTTCAGGTATCTGAGCGCTAACTTTCACCATATTGGGCGTCGACAGTTGAAAAGAATGTTTGAACTTATGTCATAAAATTTATAATATATTCGTTAAAAATATTAATTTATTATAAATATAAATTCAATAAAAATAATAATTCATTAAAATACGTCTTTTAAAAATCTCTTCGTTTAAAACATAAATGATTCCAGTATTTCTATAATTTAACGATCCTCATTTATATAATATAATAATATTAAATATAAATAAAATACTTTATAGCCATTTCCACGTAATTATTTCAAAACAGTAAAGCCACTAATTTTGTCCTTCAAACAAAATAAATATTTGGTTAAAATGACATTTAAATGTTAAGAGTTCAAACATTAATAATTTTTTAATTCAACAACAAATTAAGCATTTTTCTATTCAAAAAAGAATTTTGGAAGTGGAAAATTATTGTCTTGATTAATAATTTTATCCTTATAAAATGTTAAGGAATAATAATTCACCAGTTATTTCCAGCTATTTCCAGTTATTTAAATCAAATACTATCATTTAATTTTATTAAAAATATCAAATTACGAGTATAATATGGTTTTCCGAATAACATTTTGTATCTATATATAATATCTCGTAAAATCAAAAGAAATAACTTTTGTCATTTTTACGAGTACTCGGAGTTCTATAATTTAATTCTTCTACAGGTTGCGGCAGATGTCATTACCGTAACAAATTTAAAATTAGCTGAAAATTGATTTATCTGTTGATTAATCTACATTTTTAATTAATATCCAATTATAGATATCTAATATAACTATATATTATATATCATATAATTCCCTCTAATCCAACGAAAATAATTTTATGATAAATCACATTATAGATGGGGAAAAGGTTTAGATAAATATGATGAAAACACTCACCAGCGGTACAATTCAGAGAGATAGAGGAAATAATTAGAAATTTTCAATCAGGAAAAGAATTTATAGAAAGTCATATTTTCCGAAATTTCATTGGATTCCGACTTGATAAGATCAAATACCAATGAATGACGATTTCAAAAGTTATTTTACCTACGTGTATCCATGGTGATATGTTAGATACAATGGAAAATTTTAAATTAAATCATATATATAAAATGTTTTTAAAGGTTTTAATATGTTTTTTATTAAATTTTATTTATTAAAATATTTACTTTCTTGAGGAAATTTTTTTTAATATTTCACAAATATTTTAATTTTTTCACAAAAGTTTCGCCAATTATATTATTATTAAAAAAAGCTTTAAAATCATATATTATAGTTTTTACGTAAAATTGTATAACTCTAAAAAGGGTAGACGAACTTTTGTCGTTAATATTATTAATTCCTTTTTTCCAATAATTTAAATCAACAAAAGATTCAATTTTCTTAATTGTAGAAAATACCTAACTTAATCAATATAAATAACGAAAAGAATATTAAATAAACAATAGCTGTTACTATCGTATTTAAATGTATTCAATCTGAACTAAAAATTGCTATTTGCGTAACTTAAAAATACATATTTTTCCTCTTTTAGTGTTCTAAAAGTTATTGTCACTATAGGAATATAATTTTAAATGTAATATTTTGAAGTTTTTTTTACAAAAATGGAATAAAAAACTAACAACAGAATTATAATGATAAGTAAATTAATGATATAGAAAAATTGAAGAAAACAAATTTCAGTACTATATGGATTGTATATATAAATAAATAAAACATTAACATTATTCAAGTTTTTAAATTCACAACATAGACATACTACACTAATTGATACGATATATATTTATATTCAGTGACGTGTTCAGTGACCATGGCTCCCCATCTCCTCACAAAAAATCTGGTGTTGGCCCTTACCCGTGAAAAAAAAGTAATTTAAACATAGATTTTTTTGCAAAATACCACATTTTATTTTTCATTAAAAATTTTAATTTTCAAAAAATTGCTTACATTGCATAGAAAACAGTGCCGATATAAATAATAATGAGGGATTATATACTCATGACTGAAATTCTTAAAAAATATGAATTTAAAGAAATTTATCATTTCTCCGAGTGTTTACAAACTGTAAAATATATTTATTTCATTGACTCGTAACACAGTTATAACTAGTTATCGCGCGAGGCACTATTGCTATTTATAATACCAATGGGTAAAAGCAGTCGCCCAGGGATCTCTATGACTACCTGTTTCACCTACAAAATCCAACAATAGAACATATTAACGAGTATAATCATAAGATAGAATATCTATGATACGAACAATGAAATCTATACAATACAGAGTGTATTATTTACCTGAAAATAAATATATAGGTTATATTTATTATATTATGTCTATAATATATGATTTATGTATAAAAATATGAGGGACTAATAACTATAACTAAATGTTAGTATGGTTTTTATTACAATAATATTGTTTTTATCATTTAATATATTAACAACCAAAACGCGCTAAATACATAAATGTAAATTATAATTTTCGGGCTAGGTTCATTTAATAATGTTTTTTTCTAAACAAGACATATAAAATATACAAATGGGTACTGGAGTTAGTTCCCATGTTCGACCTGTAGGCGATACAACAGGGTACGTTTATTAACTGACACAAATTTTATTATGTATTTAATATTTAGTTTATAAAATGATTTAATGTTTATTAAATAAAAAATATTTTATTCAATGTCTGATAATCTTTCTTCAATATTTTTAATGAAATTAGCTGTTTTGCAAATAAATAATAACTAAAAAATATTTTCTGTTATTATATATTCTAATCCTTATTATTCATAAATAAAATAAAATATATATTTCTTATTTTAACAAATTTCTCATTTAATAATCAAATTCTTTACCCTGGCAAGTATGAATGTCATCATATAGAAGTTTGGTATGCATACAACGTATTAAATTTTAGGGGACTTTTTGAATCTTGACTATAGCACTTGATTGACTGCCTCTATTATATCAGGCGTGGATCCATGATTTTGAATGGATGGGTGGCTAAATATAAAAAAGGCACATATTTATAAATGTTTTCTCAATTTATCATTGTTATTTTAGCTTATTTTTATTTATTATTTAATACATTAGTTTTAAAAACATATATGTATCACATGTATAAAACTTTTCTGTAATTTGTAATTGTTATTTTATTATAAAAAATGATATAATAAAGTGCTGGGCATGGAGTTACAAATTTATAATAATAAAGAAATATTATTGTATGTACATAAAATGTAAAAAGTATCATATGGATTTAGTTAACAAAACCTAAAATGTTCTATGATGGAGTAGAAAGTATGTAGTATCCAAAGATAAAAAACAGACTAAAACTTAGTATCAACTCGTAGTAACTACGAAGATAGGTTCATACAATGGGTTTTCATTACTAGTAGTAACTATTAAGAACTTGGAAGAACTTAGTAGTTTTAGATGTTTTTTTTTCTCGGAATGTAGTTTGTAGTTAACAAAAAAGTGATTTGTATTGCAATAAACTTGTCAACAATTTGTTGAGTTGTTAATGATATACTTGTGTGATGCATTGCAATGAAACACAAATCCAATAGCCACTCAGTTGACATGGTGGACCTAAAAAAAAATGAATATCTTGTGTACAAGAAAATGAGTGCTCTGCTTCACAGCTTCCAATGGGCAATGTAGCCAAAATCCTTAACAGTTCATGTATGTTAGGAAAGAAAATAGATTCACAGATAGAATAGAGTCACAGATTTTGAACCAAGACTGGCTTCAAGACAAAGTTATTTTACCTTTACAATTTGGAGTGAAGAGAATTGGGGTTTGGAAGTACTTGATACCATTTGTTTGATTGTTCTTTAGCAAGGCTTTCAAGTTCATTCTTATTTTTATTGATGACTATGTCAGGCATAAAGGCACATAATTCAAAATGAGCCCTTTTATTTGGTGAAAATCTTTCACAAAGCTTGGAACAAACCTTGTCCAAAAATGGAATTGCTACATTAAGTTTGTAGTATTCAGAAGTATAATAAAATGAGCAGCTCTAGACAGTAATTCATGTTATATTATTACATACATGATTTCGAAAAGACACAATATCTTATAGAGGGGCATTTTATTTTAGATATAAGGCAAACTATATCCTTAAAGAGGGCATTTAAAGACCCTCGACCCCTTTGCTATGCTTGATTTTAATCAATTTTTTTAAGTAAAAAGCAAAAGTAAAAAAAAAAAATATCTAGTTTTGAAGAGGGGGGGAGCTAGCCACCGTAGCCACTCCCCCTGGATCCGTGCCTGTGTATACTGTTATAAATATAATATCCTCAAGGACAATCTTATTTTAAAATATAAATATATAATAAATGAATAAAGTTTTGTATGTGATAATGCCATGAAAAAAAACAAGTTACCCAGAGTTACACCAGGGTCAATTAAATTTTAAAATCTAATATTCACCATTAATATTCCAGACTAGTCCAAGCATAAAATATATATTAAAAAATTATTTAATTTTTGTAAATATATACTTCCATTTCACTTTAAAATATTATCAATTTTAATAAGCTAAAAAAGGATAGAAATTTTTTTGTTATATTATTAAGTAATATGTTATTTTAATATATACTTGTAATAACAAGTTATTGTTAATTATTTATTTTCAGTAATAACTATAACACAATTATAACCATTTTATGAGAACCACAATCAGTAAAAAAAGTATTCTGTATATAAGTCAGTAAGTTTCTTTCATAATCACATTGTATATTTTATTACATTTATTTTATAAATCATATTGTTTTCTCATTTGCAGTAGAAAATATATCTATGGAGTAAATTTTTTATATTTAAATGTATGATTATTTTAAAGCTTTATATTTGCTTTTATAAATGGGTCATCTTTAATAATGTGACTTTATTCCTAAGAGGGGAAGTGGTAAACAATACAATTTAATGCAGCAAAGTCAAAATTGGCATTCTGATAAGTATGTTTATTGGCCTGTAAATTGGTCAGTAATTCTTTTTTATTAATTCTTAAAAATAATTATGTAATATGTATGGGCACCATATGTTTAAAAAGATTTTCAAAAAATCAGACTTGCATCTGGGGTAATTGACCAAAATTTGCCTAGAGTAATAACTACTACAAAATTTAAGGCATAGTTCCAGTAATTCTGGAACCCCTCCCTTGTCTCACAATGTATGGCTTTTTCTATTTTAATGTTGGAATAATTTGGTCTACTCTACTCACTTGTTTTACATTTTCATACAGGTATGTCCTTCTAAAATTATGGAAAATATTCTTCACAAAAATGATACCTGGAATAGGAATTGGTCAATCTGACAGTTTGTCTATTTGATGGAGAACTGGACAATGATGTGGATGAAGTTGACACAGAAGTTTACCAAAAACATGATTTGTAATGTTTTGAATTCACATGGAATATTTCAATAGGATTTTAGAGCATATTTTGACATACTATTTAGTCCATGTTCCAAACTGGACCACTCCTAGACAAATACAGAATGTATAATCAATATAATATAACATTTTACCATTTAGCAAGCTGGGTGTACATGTACATATTTCTGCTTTGCTGGATAGGTATTGTAAAATAGTTTAACAGGGTTTTAATATAGATAATCCTATCTATTAGATATTAAACTTGCGTCCTAACATGTGAGATGGCTGGAACGCATATACAATTTCATACATTTCAAATGCTATTATATATATAATAAGTTATCACTGTACTTCAATTTAAATCAGATTAAATTCATATTAAAAATATGGTGTTAACATTATACTTAGTCAGTTTTTACAAACCAATGTTTTTTTTATTCTTAGTAAGAACAATTTTTGGACATGTTTTTGATAACCTTTATATATTTGAAATTTGAATATATTTGTTTATTTATTACATTGACAAAGACATATTGTTGAAAATTCATAAGTTAAGTAGCTAGCTTTTGTTACTATTAAAATTTTAAAATTTATAGAAGTCTAATCAAATATTATTTAAAATATAACAATATTTTATTTAATAGTTAGCATTTTATACAAGCACATACTATTCTGCTAAACAATTTTTAATTAAAAATATAGCTAACCTTTAGCAGCATTATGCATAAATAAAAATAAAGTTGATTTTTACCCAATTACTATTAATTATAAATATACACATTTTTCAAGAGTTCTCTTCCTGATCAAATTGATTTTATAAAAAAGAAAATATTATAAGTATCTAACTAGAAATTAAAACATGTTATGAATACACAGAGTAAATATGTTAAATTATGTATGAATATATATATTTATTGTATATTAATTGTGCATAGAACATTACCCGCAGCTAACAATGGCTATTCTGTTTCAATTGATTTGATGATGATTATTAAATTGATCTTACATGGACTCTTATCCCTTTCTCAGACAGAAGCATTTGAAATTTGTATCCAAAAATCTTTTTTTTTATTTTGAAAATTGAAATAGATTAATTTCAAATCCTCTTTCAGAAGTGGCAGTCATGAAGGAATTCAGTCTTTGGATCAGTTAGTAAGTTGTCTAGCTAAATTAAATGAACTTGCTATTATTAGCTGACATGTGTCATTTAATTGTTTCATAGAAAAATCAGCTGGAGAACTCTTTAAGGGAGACAGATTCAGTGAAACAGCGATGTCGTGAGCTGGAATCAGAAAAAATGGTGCTAACCTCAAAAGTATGGTTCTAACAAATGATATTTTTGGAATGGGAAAGATATTTTTACATTGTGGGAATCATTCAAAAACATTATTTAAAACTTTTAAAATTAGATTGATTCATTACCAATATTATATTGAAATGCCTTAAGGTTTATCAATAACAAAGCATTTTATGTCATGCAATGATACTCAATTTTCATAAATTATTGAGAGATGATAATATTATGAATTAACCTTTAATTGACGAGTGTTATAAGTGAACACACGTTATCAATGTCGCGGTCACAGTAAAACAATGATTATACACAATATCAGTGATTTCTTATAAATGTATAGTAATATTATTAAACATTTATTTGACTTAAAATTATATAATTTCGCGTCAATTTTCTAGATATTTTATATATAATATTGTAATATACTACTCAAAAGTAATATTTTACATAATTATAATTTTTGTTAAAATTACGTTCGTATTTATATTTAAACGAGACTAATGGATTTAATAAGTTTTTTACACTCTTTTTTTGAATTATAATGAATTACATTTAGTCATTAATCGATCGAGTTATCTTCCTTAGATGGACTCAGTGATGGAGGACAACACAAAGCTAAACGCCAGAATCACTCGATCTGAAGCTGGAACCCTGGCCCCAATCTCCTCCCAAATGACGACGTTTGCCGAAATAGGGTCTCTCAGTGCAGAAAGCAACGTCACCAAAGACCGGATCATAACCAACCTACAGGACCAACTTGAGTCCACTCAAAATGAGCTTTCCAAGCTGGTGAATATCCGTCTTCTCCCCCCTTAATGTCCTCGCCTCTCCTTTCACCCTCTGTCCCCCCCCTGCCTTCTAGAAAGCGCAAACCAAACGACGACTTCGGCAGTATGCAACACAGCTGTCAGAGTCCAAACACTCCTCGTCAATTCGAATCATGGAGCTGAGGCAAGAAGTTAACCGACTTGTCGAACACAACGATCAACTTTCAAGTAAGCGGCTCTCCTGCGTTCAAACTCTCCTAGGTCGGCGTATTTACCGATACACTCGATTAGGCTCAGAGAAATGAGCGCGATCGGTTCTCCAGGCCACAACTTCACTTTCCCTCTTATTTGCGTTGAACAACATTCGGTTGTTTATCGATTGGACTGTGGAATAAATAAAAATCATTATCTTTTAAAATTGTTGACAATGAACTGCAAAAAATGAAGTAATTAAAGAGGGATTTGTTAATTCGTTTAAATTTAACTCTAACTGCGTGCGAAATAAACATTTGAACGAGACAACTTTATCTAACCTTATCTGGAGTGACGTGTCACCTTTCTCTAATTAAAATGTAGAAACTAAACAATACCAGTGCAAGAATCCGACATAACTATGGCTGTCATTTAAATCACTGGGTCGATAAACGAATCCAATTCGGTCAATCTCGGTTATTCGTTGTAGCTTTGCAATGTACAAGCTGTGTACTCCCACAAATGTTGATTATTGTTGAGCTGTAATAAAAAAGTGATCAGGAAATGTGGGTAAATCGATAATACAATAAATACAATAATGCTATGATAATAACTATACTATACATTATATAGAGAGGAAATCATAGAGATATAACTATACTGTACATTATATAGAGAGGAAATCA
>JAUZNC010058577.1:0-11144 GCA_034780395.1 Vannuccia rotundouncinata
CTTCATAAAATCATTGACCCTTATATTGATGATGGCTTGATCATTGATGACTGTATTAATTATATTATAATATTATTGTCAAGGGGTATGAACATTGAAATAATTAATAAATCATAATCTATATAATTATAATAATCTGACAGGAATACTTTTTTTATATATTTTATATTAAATAAAATTGAATAAATCCTGAAATTACCTTTTTCTGGAGCATTGAAAAAAAACAAAGAAGTCCCAACATAATACAGTGTAACGATCTACAATGTAGCGTGTTGCTCGGCACCATCTTTTTTCAGATGCAGGGCTACAAACATTGAATGACAAATCTTAAAATGAATTATATTGTCCTTTTTTATATTCATAATTATGTTTTAATTATATAATATATACTTAGTAGCGTTTTAATTCAATTTAAATTATTTAATATATATTATAGTGAATATTGAGGGTAAATATAATATAGACTGTCTCATAAAAAACTGCGTTTATAATATTTTGTTTATTTAAAAATATTGAACATATAATAAAACAGTAAAACATTGATTGTAGCAATTGACAGCCAATTCACTTTGACTCACAGACTCACTCAACTGTTGACGCAGACTCGGATCACGAACTTCGCTTCTTTGATTGGATTAGAAAATAAGCTCATCTTTCGAATATTTTATTCTGAATTCTATCTAACTACTTGACCTAATCGACTTAATAAACTTATCAAATCTTATCACTAAGGTTTTAAAATTTTAAAACCACAGATAACACGATGGATTAACCAAATAGGGTTAACTGGCAATTACTTAAACATTTTATTTTATATAAACAAAAAATAAAAACCCAATTTTTTAAAAAACAGCTTTAAGTATATAATAATATATATAAATATATACAAGAACATAAGATAACATAATATTATGCTAAAAAATAATAGGAAATGATGCATTAAACTTATACATATATTCACAAAGAATTTGTCAAACTATTATTTGGAAAATAATAATATTTAAATTTTTTTACAAGCACTTATTTTGTTAAAAATGTTCAAACAATAATCTTTTAAAATATAAATGGCTGTGTAATAATTAAATATATTAATTATTTATACTTTTTTATAATGTCTCAATATTTCTAAAAGATTTATAAGCTTTTATTTGGTTGTAAATTCAATTCAGGGTGTTTTTAAAGGTGAACTCAAAATAAGTACAAATATCACAGATTTAAGATTATGGTTTTGTTTACTTTTTCACGATTAACCGTCGTTTGTGAGTTAAATTAGGATTATTCACAATCTATAAACAATTGTTTTATGTTGACAGTAGGTACCAATTTTAAAGATGGTTCTAACAAATCAACTCGAATTTTTCTTCTAGAGCAGAAATCCAAAGAGAAAATTCTTCTGAACAATAGATACAGAAATTCCAAAACCGATATGATATCAGAACAACATTAACATTTGCAAAATGGGTAACAATATGAATGAATCAATTACATTAACTGCTTAGAAAGTTCGTCAACGTTCGGTTCTTAAACTAATTAAATTTATTGAATTAAAAGAGCCTGGTCTATTTAGAAGTTCACACCAATCACTTCGAGGTGTCCATCACAAGTTTCGTTGAATTTTATTATTCCGTTAACATCATTTGAAAAATAAGAAACTATCAAATTAGATTATTTATAAGTTATAATTTGGGCAAAGTTATCTGGATTAAATTAACATGAACAGCAGTAAGCTATTAAAAATTTAAAGTGGATATTACCCAGGGGCAGTCCAAGCATTATTATTTAATTTATAATTGCACCTTAGCACCTAATATGTATTTTATGACAAGTATTAATAAATTGTAAAATATAATTTTACCTTTTTACTCTTTCTCCGTTTACGTTCAATTAATTGAACACCCACTATATGTTTATTTTAACCTGTCTAGTTTTTTTTGGTAAAAACACATATGAATTTAATAATATTTTAGTTTACATGGCAGAAATAAATAAACTAATGTATATTATAAAACAAATAAATGTTAATATAGGTACGCAGAACCATTAACTGAAGTTTATACCGATGCTCACCTAATTGATCCTGTCTTGCTCACTTCCTCTTCCAAATCCAAATTACTAACCTGGTTACCCTGAAAAGTTGATAAAGAATCCTGTGTCAATACAGAAATGAAACACAACACAAGTGCTGTATAGCGCTGCATTGATTCGTATATAATGAATTCAATAATCGTACTCCAGGAGTAAATAGTACATTATTCCAAGAATTGTAATAAAAATCTAATTATTAATATTTTAACCTTTGATATAGATATTTTTTATTTTAACGATAGTTCAATATGTTCATATCTGATTAAATTACGCCAAGGTATTCAATTTACCTTTAATGACAGATACAAAAAAGCTAGATTATCAGACAAACTTTATTACCTATAGTTCTTGAAGATAGAAGTCAAATATATACTGTAAATGTCAAAGTTTACTTCAATTTTTATTTAAGCTGTCAATACCTACTATTTAGGTTCACATAATTTTTTTAATATTATTTGTGTTCTATTTTATTATTAGTTCCCAAATTAAAACAGTGTCAAATAAAAGATAAAATGGATCAGGGAAGCACAATCTAAAATCGGAATGAATGATGAAACAAGAAATAAAATATGATTTAAAAAGTGTTATTGTTCAAATTGACAATTATAGTTGATTGAGCTGTGCTTTGACGTTAATTTTCTTTAGTTTTTGAGGAAATTCAATTCAAGTTATATATATTTAAAAAAATGTCATATCCTTCAAAAAATGTATAAACATTTTCTCATGCGAGATGTTTTTTGGCACATAATATGTACATATATATATGTACATATTTATCGATTTATGAATATTAAAAATAACAATGTCCATTTTTAAGTTCATTAAGAACCCTCTGCTTAAACTAAATCACCTAAAACATATATATATATATAATAAAGTCTGGAGTGTAAAAATGTTGTTATATGCAACAACAATTATTTATTGAACCCTTTTTAAAATACGAATACAATTTTTTATATTTGTACGTTTTAACATTTACATTTTATATTTTAACAGTTTACATTTCATTTTAAAATCAATTCACTTAAATTTTATTGTGATTAAAACCGGTTTTTGAAGCAAACAATTTTGGTTTTAAATTTAAGAACCAACCAGAGATTTTAAATAACCGAAATTTGGATTGACATTTACGATCTTTAGTGACTGTCATGATAGTAATGTTACACTCACTAGTGTAACATTTTGAAATATGACAAGAATAATTATTTTCCTGAATCAAATATTTCAATAATTTAATAATTCAATAATTTGACTAAACGCAAAAGAAACAAGAGGCACCGAAACAGTAAAATTTTATCGACTTACCAGCCCATTGATTTCTTATTGAGATTTATTTTTCATAATTTACAAATGTGTCACCTAAATACGTCGATAAATAGAATTTCATAGATAATTAATTTACATTGATTAAAATAACGAATATCAATTATTGAGTATTTTTAAAAACGCGCCCTTCAAATAATATGGAAAGGTAAATAACACTTTAATTTCATTTATTTATTTTTTTAATCAGTAGTTTTAACAAACAGTCTTTAAAACATTTAATTTACATAATTTAATCATAGAACTTGATTGGAATAAATTTATAAGCAATTTTTTATAATTTGTTTTTTCCCAAATTGTGAAACATTGTATTGTGATTTGTGACTTACTTTGTGACGAATGTGTTTGAAATTAGTGTTAATGTTTATAAAAGTTATAAGTAGGTATTAAACAAATATATGATAATTACATGTTTAATATTAACATAAAGTTTAAATATTTATTTTAGTTTTGTATTTTAACATCCGTCTCTATATTATCAAACCTCAAAAGTGAGTTTATAAATAAAAATGTATCCCTTGGCATAGTTGTTTGGCAAAGTTTATCACCATAATCCTTATTCCAAATGGTAGATGATGACACCTCTCGATCATGATTTTTCCCTATTTGATAACGAATACCAATATAGCCATAAATATCAGTTATGTCAATATTATATATACACCAGTCGGATGATTTGTATTATTTCGGCGAAATGTCTCCCTTCTGATTAGAGAACAACTCAGAATTTCTTCAAAGCACTCATTAGTAAAAAAAGTTTCTACGCAGTTTATGTATCATTTTCTTCTTCAGCTGCATCCGATTTGACTCCAAGGGGGTCCCTACGTATATTTCGAACATTGACCGCAGTCGCTATCACTATCACTTTCAGATATATCAGCCAATAATGAAATAATATCCACAAATAACAACTCGCAATGATGAATAATAAGATAAAAAATTGGTAATCAATAAAATCTGGAATTGAACACAGAAATTATGTTTTTAAAAATAATAACTGAAGATTTTGATTGGCTTAGAAAACTAGCTAATACATGTTTTCTATATTATGTTCAACTTTTGTTACGATATACATACCTACGTAGGATTTATAGGACAATAGAAAAGGGTTGCCCTCCTTCGTAGTGCGTGTTCTAATAAATAATAGCTCCGGGTTGCGCGTCTATTTTTTGTATTTGTTGACTGACAAAATGAAACTGAAAACAGACACCGCGAAGCGTAATTGAAAGTTGATGGGCAAAATATACAAGGGCCCCTATTTATAATATAATAAAATTTATAGAAAATAGTTAAATAATTCGAGAAATTAGTGTAATTTAAGGTCTATATACTTTCATTTCATTCATAAATAATTGAAGGTATTTAAATAATTTTAATGCTGCTATAGACAGTAATTGTTGATTTAAAAAGTTTTCTATTCATAAATGTATTATATTTTATTGTACAGTTATATAAGTTTTTAAATAATATTCTACATGATTATATGAATTGACAACCGGCTCCACTTTAAAAACGGGGAAGTTGGTGGTAATTAAGTATTTATAATAATGTTATTAGTGTAATAGATATCGGTCAATACTTGTCGAAAAAGCCAAGAAATAAAAAATATTTTTTTATTTATCAACTACAACATAGATTACTAATTAATTAATACACCAAATATAAAAAATACGCAAATAAACATTTTATAGTACGAAACTACAAAAAACCCTTTTTTTCTAAATTATTCTGCAATTTCAACATTTGGAATGTTGGAGGTAATTTATTTGTGCCAATTTAATATAGCCAGAGAATTAAATCGTTCTTGTGTCATTTGACATCGAAGCCAGGTCTTCAACGTCGAGCTATGAAAAAATTCGTTCTCCACTGCGGCTGATGTGGAAAGTAAACGGCAAACTTCAATAACTCCTTCAATAATTATTTTTCGTAAGCATTTCATTGATTTTTCGGTAAATACAGTCGCCAAATACTAAAGAAAGCCAGTTTATAGACTGGGGAAAACTTGCAATCAATATTTTTTGAATATTCATTTTGATAAGAATGGCAATTGGTCGTTAGATCTTGTAATACTAGAGATTTTACAAGCAATGATTCCATCTTCAAATACTGATTGCATGAAGCTGGACTGCGAAAAGAATGATTCAATTGAAACTATAAAATGCTTCGTGAAAAATCCGTAAGACTATCAGGAAATGATGGCTCCGCCATTCCTACTTCATACCGTGCTAAAGAGCGTTTTCGGCTAGGTACGGAGGGACTTAATATGAAAGCATTTTTCTAATACTTTCTCCAGATACTCGTTAAAACCTTCTCGTGCAATCTTTATAGCCTCACTTGTCAGCTTTGCTACATGTTACCTCGGCCTGGATTTTTTTTGATAAGTTATAAATATAGAAATACAGTAAAACAGGAAAACGGCCCTTCTGGTTCCGCGGTCCATGGAAAAGTTAGCACAATGGATAGGGCATGTAAACATTTTGCTGATTCTGAATATTTGGGAATTTAAAAATATAAATACATATATACACTAAAATACTACAAGATGTACATTTACTCCGGGAGACGACTAAATACAATGAAGAGTTCGCAGCTCGTATGAACACAGATCAACTTTACAGAGACAAGATAACATTTAAGATGCATTTGTGTTTTGACACTCTTGTCACTCTTGTCCCAAGTATGTATCATAAATGTTATCAAAGGCAAAATTGTTTATGATAAATTGGGAGCCATTGGAGAACAGCAGACATTTGAATCAAGTTGGCTCTCTGGATTTAACAAACCAATCAACAACTAGCTGGTTGTTACGATGTCGGCTAGCAGTAAGTCATTAAAAGTAGATTTAACTAATGAATATGACACGAAAAATATCTTTTCCTGAGTCATTGATTTACAAAAGTTGCGCAAAATAAAACTAAATGAAGTATATTTACGAATGAACTGACGTCAAGGGAAACATGAGAATTGTAATCACAAAATTAGCATGCCAGTAAAGATATACCACAAACTTGCTATTATCATTCTTTTTCATTCCTCATTGAAACCATTTGTACCAGATTTGTACCAGATTTGCCACGTACTTCCCAATAAATACGTCCATTTTGTGTGATACAGGTCCGATTTAAAATCAACCCATGAGGAAGCGGATGTTATCATACTTTACTTTTGCTGAAAGTAGTCGATGACGGAAGCAATGATATAAATTAATATGTAATGTTACTAATCTCTTTATTTTATTACCTACATATTCTGAAGCACAACTTACTGGTTCACTGACCATGAGTCAACTTATTCGTTGAAGACATTTGATCGATGTTGGTCAATCTGCACTCAAACATGTATATCGGAGTGTGCAAATTGTATCAATAAACGATAGTTATAAACTAGCCGACCTATGTCAAACTCGTCCAATACGTTAAAAATATAAATTAAGTATTGTTAATAAAAAATCTTGTTTTTGATAACCTTAAGTTCTATAAATTAAACTTATATCATCAAATATCATCCCTCAGAAATCATTCAAATATACCTTAGAAAAATCCGAATGTAGCAGTAAAAAACAATGCACAATGCCTCGAAAACACAATAAAATATAAAGCTTATAGGAAATGGAAAAACAAATATAATGTAAATATTTCATACAAATAATACAATTAATACAAAATGTATAAGTAATAAATTTCATTTCACGGAATAAGATTTAAAGACGTCAGCTTTAAACCTTAATGTAAATTTTTAATACTGTTATTTCAATTAACTGGTGTATTATTAACGTTACATTGAGCCCGATTTGGACTTTATACAAAATTATAAAAAACACTAATTACATAAGAGAAACACTAAATACATATCTAATGTACAATATAGTGTATGTTTCATATTATGTATGTTTTATATATTATGCACGCAAAACTTAACCCTTAAGGGTTATCAAATTTAGAAAACTGCGCAAATCATGATATTATTAATATCTAACGTGTCAATAAAGTTAAATTAACAATATAATATATAAAACGTATTATTAAAAAAACTCTACTGGCATAATGTGGCTAGAAATAAATATTGTTTATATAATGAACATCACTTTTTAAAAGCGAAGCATCCATTATAGAAATGTAACCGTCTTTTTATATAAGTTTTTTGTTTAAGGTTATTAAACAATAATAAATTTATTAACAAAATAAATTAAACGGAAAAAAATTAATAACCACTACCAGAAACACATTTTAATATATCCATACCAAAAAACAAAGTGAATAGAAAAATGGATGTGGGAACATATAACCAACCATTTACTTAATATGTGAATACTATATTTATTCTAATTTATATTATATTTACCGATATATATTTTTTCATTTCTAAGTTTATACATTTAGAGAGAGATTGTGATTTCCAATTTATTGCGTCGAGGGAAAATAATTTAATAAATGTATTTATTATACTAAAAATTATCCATGGAGCCCTTTAATTAAAAACAACATTAATGATAATAATAATAATGTATATTTAAAACATTTAACAGAACGCAAATGAATATTGTGAGTAATAAAACAGATTAATCATATATATATGCATACATCCATATCAAGTAGCATTATAAGTAATAATAATAATAATGTAAATTAAAAAGAACGAAACTCTGAGAGACTGCAGTAGTTCGGGATTAGGTAGGTATAATGTACAAAAATTAGTTCGATATTATGGGAACATTTAATAATGAGAAAAATAGCATATAGAAATAGGAGCATATAATTTACATGGTTAATATAGGTGTGGTTCATGTTTAACAGAATATTAATTTGTCAGTCACAGTGTAATTGGATGTACTCAAAAGAAATTTTGATTGATAACATTTCTTGAAGTGAAGTTTTTCAAGTCGTAGGTAAAATGATTGCGAAAAATGGTCTACCGTCATGACTGTAAGTAAATTCCAAATATCTGTTTTGGTATTTTGTATATTTTTATGTAAAATTGTTTAATATTAATTTATTAGAAATATTGGAATTGAATTTTTGTTTTTAAAAAATGTGTTTCTTATGAAATGGTTTGGTTTATTTAAAAATTATTTTCATCCCCAATATTTATTTCGTAGTTGTTATTAAAATTGAATACGAATCTGTGCGTTCTTAAAAAAATTATCATTCAAAATTATAGTTGTGCATACATCCAATTGTATAAACATAAAATTCATACAATAAGCCTAAATAGAACGAAATAAAAGAATAACGAGATCTTACTTATACCTACATATTGATAAAAAAACTTCAAAAATAAAATTTAGTTTGATTTTTAATTTAGGACATGGTTTCGAAATAAAAATGCTAACATAGTCCTGCTTCTATTCGGCAAGGATATAATAATCTAAATTACTAATTAACGCTTTCACTACCAATATAATATATATATATATATTTTTACTTCAGTTTTTCTGGTTGTACACAACATTGAGTAGATATTTGTTAGATGTAACGTGTCAAAAACAACAAAAACAGAGGATCCATCCAGTGGCTTTTCATCCACACCATACCTCCGATTTGTCTGAAATTTTTACTGTAAATGTAAAACATAATTGCCCTTTGACTTCTTTAATGAATTTTTATTTCATCAATCGATCACTGGTTTTTTATCGATTTTATTGATTTTTCGACCTATTATAGCCATTTGCAAATGGCAAAAATTCGTCGAAAAATCAAAAAAATCGTTTTAAAAATTGTACACAGCATTATCTATCGTATACCGTCTTAATAACAGTTTACTTAAATTTACATTTCACATTCCTTTAATTATGATCCATTATTAAATAATCGTCTCACACAAAAAATACATATATAGGAACATAAAGGTACAAACTGACCAAAAATGAACGCAGACTCAATTATAAAACAACATTGGATCATATAATTCTGTATAGAAATAGGACATAATACATATATACATACAGGGTGAGTCAAATTAATTATAAGTCCCTTGCAGCTAGACAAAACACGTTTAGTTTTAACAATTAAAATTTATGTATTTAAATATAAGTAACATGTAAAATGAACATGTAAATTAGTACTCATAGAACTTTTCTTGTCTTTGCGTATATATTTATAACTGCTGTATTAGTACGAGATCCAGACAAAATTTATTTAAACAATCGCGATACAAAAGTTTAATGGTCATAATTGGTGCTTCGTGTCAACAGTGTCTCAGTAAGGTTGGTTTTAAATTGTAACTCCGTAGCTTAAGATTGGGGGGGTGGGGGTGGGGTTGGTATCAGGACGTATCAAGACGTATCAGGCTGATAGTTTCTATAATATGAAACTATTTGGTATACGAATAATAACAAAATCGTCAAATTTTAATTTTAATCATAATTCATGTAGTACGGCTCTATCCAAAGAATATATACTTAAGACGTCGATATTCCGTATCCTTCCATACTTAAGACGAGATCTTCTAGATCAAGGTTAGATCTTGGTTTGAAAAGTCAATATATTTACAATTCATGTTTATTTAGAATGCTTATGCCCACTCAGAAAGCACAAAAACTGGCCGCTGTGATCGTAAAGAACTGATGTCTGTGTCTGCACCATACACTGTTTTTGAAGCGTGAATTTTCTTATCCTTTTTTCGGCACTATCACTAGATTGTTAGACACACGATCATTAGACGCAATCACTATTGATTTCAAATCCTGGCGAGATATATAGGCTCAAAATATATATTTGATAAATTGCGTCTGTGTCGTCATGCGGTGGTAATGCAGTCCTCGTTGGCCTTCAAATTGAAAATCGGCGTAACCGAGTGGGCGCTGATTCCTTCAAGGGGTGCCTCGAGACACATTGAACACCCCCATGAATCCTTATGCAAATTTTGGACTATAAGTACGCACTTTTACACTCGGTAAATATTGCAAATTTCAGCATCATGCAAATTTCCCGACTACCCAAGTATGCCCTTTTACACTTTTTTTTTTTCTACGGCTATCGGTCAACGCAGCTGTATTTGTATAAGATGAAGGCAAATTAATGTAGCTTTGTGTGTAACGATAAGCATATGCAACAATTATTGTTACTTAAATTTCTCCACTTTAAAATATTTTTTTTAATCACGTGTGTGCTTAGAATATTTACTAAGTACTTAGTTTCTGTGATTCAATCATAACTATATTACGGACAAACGTGGTAAAAGGTTAAAATTAATTATATTTTTCCTTAAGGAGAGGGAAGGGTGTCTGCCACGTAATTTGTTACAACATAATATATTATATATAACAATAATTGTTATAAAAACGTATTAATTGATTTAATTAACGTATTGATTTTTTCCAAACGTAGTAAATTAAAAGTGAATCTTAAAATTCTCCTAAATTTCCGTGAATAAATAAAACTAATTCAGGGGTGTCACGACGACTCATTGTTACTTTAACTTTTCCTTAATCTACCAGTGCCATCTATCTATTTCCAAATAATTAAAAAATATTTACTGTTATAATAGCAGATTGTCAGATAACTTATTTTTTACATGTATCAAACTTCAAGTAGAATTATTTAATATTGGGAGACAAATATAATGTTTAATATTCACAAATTTATATTAAAAAATCAACGATGATGGATGATGCCAATCGAACGCGACATTCATTATTAAATAATAAATGGTTTTATTAAGTTAAATATATAACAAAGGATATTATTCTTTTCTAACAAAATCTACATTATTTAAAAAAGTAAAATATTCAGCAACCA
>JAUZNC010058578.1:0-11143 GCA_034780395.1 Vannuccia rotundouncinata
GGTAAATTTACTGTTATTTTAATGGTTTGGCGGCCATCTTGGAAGCCATCTTGAAAATAACCACTTTCCGGAAGTTGCATTCTTTAAGATTTTGAATATGTTAATACTGACACCCAATACTAATCAAATCAGTTGAAAAACCTTTTGTTGCAATTTTTGGGGTCATAAATGCCCTTACCTATATTTCATAATATTGAATTATAAACTTTATTATTTGAATTTAAATCTATTTGCCATACAGTCATATATTACACAGTCACCAATTCCTTTGATTTGTAGAATGTTTTAACTATTGTAAGTAAAGCCGAAGATGCTGTAATTATTTATTTAAATCAAAGACGAGGAAACAATACTAAATTAAATAAACCTTGTATTTCGAGGTTAGACCTCCTTGTCACGGGTTTTGATTTAAATAAATAATTACAGTATCTTCGGCTTTACTTACAATCTTCCATTCCGATGCAGCGAGAGAGCCACTATTTTTGTTTAATTTTTATTTTGAGAACAGCAATTATATATAGGATTCACTGATAATTAGTTAAAGGCGATTACAATTGGAATTGATTCGTTTTGTCAGTTTAAAATAATTTTATTGAAAACTAAACCCTATAATGTGGCTCTTTTTTTACCGACTTGTTTGTGATCACTCGATCCGCGAATTATTGATTGTCGGGCAAAAATTTACATTAAATGGCAGGAGAGAGTCGTGTTGAAGACTGGAATCCCATAATCCCAAGGAGATTAAAAAATAAATTAAGATTATTATAAATTAAAAAGTAGCCGACACCCCGGAATTATTTATTGTTTTCTAGCCCACTCTCTGTCGGAGAAAACTGGATTCGCCACCTGTATTTATAAAAATATTTTAAAAATATCTATATCTCCTTATACATCCGGCATCGATTGATATGGTGAATTAGAATTTTAGAATATTTTTTATAGATTATTTTTTTTTCATTTGTTATTGTTACATTTTATACTGTTACATTTTTTAGTATATATAACTGTGTATAAATATTAAGATATTTGATAAACATATCCATTTATTCAGTGATTCTGATTGGAGACCATATTTATCCTTTTTTGAATACACATTTTTTTAAATTAAATAATTTATATATAATTTTTTATTGAATTTTCAGAAAAGCCTTTGAAATTAGTTGATTGTATAGGGGTCAACAAAAAAATCCGTAGATATATTACAGTTATAAATGTATAATATTCACAGAGAATCTAATATAATTAGCAACAAAAATCAATACAATTCATATATAGCATAGATATTGTATATTATATATAGATATAAATATACAATATCTATGATATATAGAAAGTAATATTATTCAAACTAATTTTTTCGACACTATATTTATAAATTTCTGTTTTTAACATAGGATAGGTATCTTTATGAAATTTAAATATAATAAACAAACTTTTTTTAACACAAAACGGATTTATTTTTAATTTATAACATTACTTTTTGGCGGAATAACATTCCGATGTACAAACATCAAAAATGAAACAGTGAAAATAAACATCAACATTAAAATAAGGTGGCAATATAGTACTATATAAATAAATATGAACAAATAATTAAAACAATGAATTTCTCAAAAAGTTACAAAATATAGAATCTCGCACAATTGTGTCATTGTCAAAGAGTAATTAGCTGAGGTGATCTGTTCATAGCAGTTTATAAACCAAGAGAAGCAGTTTATAAACAATGTATAGAGATCAATACTATGTGTTTACTCATATGTGTTTAATAATATTGGTCATTAGTGAATTTCTTTAGAAAATATATTTATACATTATAAATATTTGTTATCACAGCCAACTTATTTTTACTAAAAATTAAAAATTAAAATGTAAAATCATAAATTTAAATTATTTAGTTGTAAGTTTAGTTGATTAAAATTTTTGACTTTCAAAGACTTATAACATTTTCCAATATTGTATATTTAAAAAAATATAATTCTTTAATCATAAATCATAAGTAAATTTAGGCAGGAATCAAGTGGTACAACTTTAATAATATACTTTATACTTTATAATGTATTAATACATACATAACAATAACAATATTTACATAAATGGAGTTTACTTTCAGTTGGTTTGTAGTTATTTCGATGATTACTTTTCGATAAATATTGAAGAAATGTTTAATATCTTAATGAATTAAATAAATTATAAATTAAATTAATTAAATAGTATAATAAATATTAAATAGTAACATTTCAAATGATATAAATTATGTTATTTAGTTACATAATATTATATTAGTTACATTATATTGATCGATATATGTACAAATGAAAGTCGGTCTAGATATAAATTTCGACCTTTAATAGTATCGTAATGGTAATGAGAGAAATTGTATATTATAAATATAATGTGGAGTTAATTCTGATTTTGTAAATATTTAAATAGATGAAATATTTAATGCCAACAAGAAAAGCGTGACCTTTCATGATTTGGCACGATCGAGAATATCCCTATAGACACGAGAGTTTAAGAATCGTGGATAAGAGTCTCGGTGCATGAGCGTGTAAATTTGTAGTTGAGCCTCGTCAAAGGTACCCGCTGTTGGTTCTACCATTTTCCCATTAATGATTTCTCTCACACGAGAATCGAGGCTGACCTGTTGTCGATTGAATAACAAAGTGATTAGATAATGAATTAATGGAAGGAATTTCAAATTATATATAAAAAATATCTTGTTTTAATAATGCTTCGAATGTTGCAAAAATTCTGAAAAAATTGATATTTTGTAAGCGCTTTGAACGCTTTTTTAAAAAAAATATTAACAATGAAGAATACATCAGATGAGAAAATTTTCCGTTTGATTAATTATTAATTTTTTAATCATATGTTAACAATTATTAAACAAAAATATGTTTTGTTTCAATTCATGGTGTAATCTACTTTTAATTAAAATCAACAAACATAACTGTAATTATTTATCGCACACCTAACAATGCAATAACAATATAATGCATTTACGAGCTCTGATGTACTGAGTTTTTACAAACATGAAAGTTATTTAATAATAAATTACAATAAAATTATTTAATTTTTATATTTTCTCTTTGTAGGTAGATAAAACCACACCACCTCTTTAGCGGATAAAATTGAAATGTAATCCTCGTAAATGAGGCGGGCTTTCTCCTCGACAACATCGGGACTTGCTTCTTTTCTTAGATCCTCACAGGCGAGCCAAAAGAGGAGATTTTCTTCGCTGTATTCCATCTTGAGAAATTCCCGAAAAACACATTGACCATCTACAAAATAAAAAATAAATATGAACAACAAATGGTGTTATCTATCTATTTCAGTGAAAAATTGCCATTCAACTATTATATTTTATTTTTCTAATTTGAAAGATTTACTGATTTATTTTTGCATATACTTGAATATTTATATATAAATAAAAGTTACCTGTTAAATCATTTGCTTATTTACTAATTGATTAAGTATTTTACATATAGTTCCATATTATATTAAGATGTCAATTCTAAATGTCGTAATATTTAAAAAAATAAATTAATTAATCATCTACAGGAAATACCTTTTTAATCTATAATGCTATTATACCTTGGCTATGGTTATTGAATTATTAATATTTTAATATTTTAACACACATTCATATAAATATTAATTACTCATTACAAATTTATGTATAGATGTATATATAAAGCAGTCAAAAGTATAATTTAGACGTTTAAAATTGGCGACCAGTTAGGAATTCGAGCAATTCTGAAATATTATTCTCTTCAGATTCCTATCAACTGGTGAGACTTATTAATCCGACCAGCTTGGAAAAATGTTTTTTCCACATTCCTAACTGGTCTCATCAGTTCTAAATTAGTCGGTATTTCTAACTGGTCGCCAACATATGTCTAATGAAAATTTAAATTTAATTGTAATATTCATTACAGTTGTAATTATATTATTCCGAAAGACTTGGATTTCTTCATTCTAATATTTGGTTAGATTAATTTGATTTCAATATTTTTTATTCAAAAATTTACTTTTGGATGTCATAAATTTTAAATATAAAATTAAAAACAACATTTTTCTAAATACACCATTTCTTCAGTACCAATTTTACTAATCTGATTTATAATTTGAATATTTGTTTTACCTTTGCTTTGCATGAGGTAATCAAATGATTCACCCCATCTTCCAGCATCGTCCAAGGAGATTTTCGATGGCATAATTCTGTAGAAAGACAAATTTAAATAATATGGCGAATACATTTTTATAACTGATGAGGCGTACCTAATGCATAAAACTCCATATACAAATATTTTATCATAGCAGATATTTCCTTTATTGTTTGAGGTTTGAGGTTTCCATCATTTGTACCTAATTATATGTAATTTGCCCCAAATGTGACATTGTTATTTTAATTAATTGTTACGTTAAAATAAATTAATTGTATCTTTAATACAAAAATATATAAAAGAATAAAATACAGACAAACACAAATAATACTGATGCACTTGTTTAAAAATAATACAAAACAATTATTTAGGCAGTAAGTAACATAAAATAAAATTTTTGAACAACTATGCATCTAATAGAATTTCTAAAAAGGAATTCATGTATTTAAAAAGAATTTTTAAACAGAATATGTGAATATATTTTAACTATGTCTAAGATATAAACATTGACGTTACATGTATTAGAAATTATCATTACTTCATTACTTCATTGACATATATATTATTTATCTAGACATAGACCGGCAAACTGATAAAAAAAGGAGCAGAGCGCATTACAATTATATAAGGTATTAGTTTTTGTTTTAAAGAGGTAATTTAATCAATATTATAATTCCATCACGACCAATTTTTGATCAAAAGATAATTAAATTTTTATTTCATTTTATTCAAATTTAGCCCAATTTAAATGTATAATAAAAAATTATCAAAATCTGTTGAAGTTTAGGGGTAGTTATTGGGTCTGAAGAAGAAGAATTACGAAGAATAGCTAAAAATGGCGATTTTTTAGAGTAAATAGCTAAAGATTTATAAAAGATATCAAAGGGAAATTTGGAATAATGATAGAGTTACGACGGCGCTATCCAATGCATATAAAAATATTTTGACACCTCTTACAGTTTTTTTTATGATGACTATGTCAAAAAAAGATATCGATATTGATGTAACAACGCATCCAAGTATTATTTCATTTATGCCTACCCTTAAAAGCGTGGCTTAATTCCTATATATTTAAATTATATGATGAAACAGTGAATCCTATAACGATGGAGGTAACTATGATCATAAATAATTTAACATGTTCATACATTGAATTTAAAAAATAATAATTGAAGTGCTTTGGATGTAAAATCACGTATGATTGAACCAACTCACCTTTCATCAGAATTTATAATATCTAGTCTGTTTTGATGATCGTTGTTGGTAACTGGTCTTATTGGCTCTTCTGGAACTGGCTTTACGCTGAGGCTAAACGTAAACAATTAAAATTAATATTTTTACTGTATATTATAGCAGTATATAACAATTTCAATTAAAATGTGCTTTTTATTCCTCATATTATAGAATTTATATTTATAAATATATATGTATACATAAAATGTGATAAAACTGTTCTTTATTTATATCATTTGACTATGTGGTCAATTTATATTGCTTTATATGAAGATTTATTTAATGATTCGACCTTTCTTTCTAGAAAAGACAAATTATTTGTGTACAAAGTATCAAAGCAGCATCCCTTCCAAATTGAAGTAACTATAGGGTTTATTTGATGTTTTGTAGGTATTGTTAATATATATAGATGATTATTTTATGTAAAAAGTCAAAATGAAACGTCTCCCATTACCATAGTAACATACTGGACGAAAACGATTTCTTAACAAGAAACTTCTGATCACACGAAATCTTCTCCATCAATAAAAGTGTTACAAGTGATTATTCAAAATCCTGCTATATCTACCAGACAAACAGAATTTGAAATTAGTATATCAATTAAAATATGTTTTTAGAATTTTGAATACAAAAGATTTCATGCTTTGCGAAAAGCAATATTTTAATTATGACAAGCATTCTAAATTTAAATTTTCTGATACATTCCAACAGAAAGGGCTTAGGATTCACTAATCAGATGTATATATGCAGACAGTCAGATGCAGACAGTCGATATATATAGATGTAAAAATTCGGAAAAATCTGTTTGGGTCTCTAATATAGGTTTTGTGTATGGCAAAGAATATAGAGCGAGCTACAAGAACGCTCACTCTAAAAAGTAGTCGGCAACTAAATTTACACACTACTAACTATGACAAATCATAGTCAGTAGTTATCTATGGAAAGTATAGAGGCTTATATTAATAATAAATGCATTAATAACTACCATAAGATGAATTTAGTATTGGTTATTGATTATTGCTATAATATAGATTTATAAATATATAAATGCAGTTTCCTGTTTTTTAGCGCTTTTAGCGCTTTTTCACGCTTTTTCATGCTTTTAGTGCTTTCTTGACGCTAGCTCTTTGGGTGTATGGTGACTTAGGATGTTTCTGAAGACAATGAATGGCAATCGATATAATAAACGAGAATATTGAATCACATATCACTTAAAATAATATTCGGTTGTACCAACGAGAAGACCCTTCTTCACACCATTCAGAGACAGTCGGCAAGCATTGGCCAATTACTTAATAGCCTGCCAAGAGCTCAACATGTTATGTTTATTATTTCCTCGGGCGGGAGAGTTTTGAAATTTGGAACGCATTGAGATAAAAAAAACTAATAATATTCCCTTTGAATAAAACGTTCTGATCACCCAAA
Source organism: Vannuccia rotundouncinata (assembly GCA_034780395.1). Taxonomy (NCBI): domain Eukaryota; kingdom Metazoa; phylum Platyhelminthes; order Proseriata; family Coelogynoporidae; genus Vannuccia; species Vannuccia rotundouncinata. The sequence continues at coordinate 6,825 of JAUZNC010058578.1, forward strand.
AACAACTTTTTCTGCTGATGGCACTCGTTTGAATAGTTTTGTGTAACTTGTGAGCAACCTCTTTTTAATTGTTTTGTTTTTAAAAAATATTAAATAATGATAAACACAATTATAATTTGTTCTCTAATAACATCTTTAACTAGCAATTGTTTTGTTTTTAAAAATATTAAATAACGATAAACACAATTATAATTTGTTCTCTAATAACATCTTAAATTGGGATGGATTTTTGTCACACAGTTGACAAGAAAAATGCTAAAGTTACACGTATGGTATTTTAAATTATGAAAAATTTTACTTCTCTCATTAATATTTCTGTAATGTTTAATGAATATTTCTGTAATTTTTGTGCGTCTGACTCTTAGAAACAATAAAGCCTAATTAATATTATTATTATTTTGGACATTTTAAATTTTGATTTATACATTTTTACATACCATAAATTAGCCATAGTAATAGTTTCAATATTATATCTGCATTTTCGGTAATAGAGTATTTGTAATATTAGATAAAAGTTGAGCTTTATACAATATGAGAACCATTAAATTAAGCATCCATAATTATGTGTTTAATGTTCTTTTATGCTTTTAATTTACTTGATTTGGTTTTCTTCAGTTTCATTCAAATTAACATTTTCTTTAATAAATAACGGCGTACATACAAAAAGATTGTTTTTAAATAAATAAATAACAATAAGAAATAAATATTGTTGCCAGTCTGTTTTATTGAGGTCAAATTTAGTATATATATTTTCTCAAATAGTGATTTATATAACTTCTGCTCCGAGGTTGATTTATTTGTTTTCAAAATAATCTTTTCTATCATTAAAATTATTACTGTTTCCTTTTTCGAAGAAAAGAGATGGGTAGTCGATTCTATATAGTTAGGTATCAACTTATTGTTCGTGCTGTTTTCGAATTTGCTTCAGACGGGTATATAATATAAATAGACACACTGAACGCTTTATGAACTCTATACATTTTCCAATTGGAAATAATTGGCTTTCATTTTCCCTTTTATTCATTTTATTATTTTATTATTTACTTCTCTATTTAGTGTTTTCACGTTATTTAAATAGCGTTATAGGACTCGGTTTATTTATATAATTTAAATTTAATAAAAGTATATGAGGTCAGCTATAGTTAAATATTATGAATGAAGCAATATATATTGCTTATATATGAAATATTGTTTCTCTAAATACATATTACTCGATAATGATAACTATAATGTATAATGACGATTCAATGAGTCTTTTAAAAAAACTTATAATTTGAAAAAATTACTTTTTTGTTAATTGACGGCTGTAAAATTCTTAACAAAAATAATATCTGAAAATGTTTGAAAGGTTCTTTTTAAATTCATTAAAACGAGAAATGTTTCTCACCAGGAACACGAGCAACAACAGCACCAGCAGAAGCAGCAGGTTTTTGACCTTGAGTCTCCTATACAGCCTATTTTGATTGGTTGTCTTTGAGGAGACTCCTCGTCTGTGAAGCTTGACTCGGGAGAGATTTGTCGGCCGCGAGTCTTCATAGCATAGCGAGATCCGGGTGGACCTGTGCTGTTGTTGTTATTTGTGAGTATGGTACTTTGACTGTTTCCCATCTGGAGGGAGATAAGGGAGAGGGCATAGGTATCTCCCGAAGTAACTATACATGAATTCGCATCTGTTTCAAAAGTTATTTTGAAGTAGTTGAAATCTAAGACTCATTTTAAAAATAATGCAGTCCACGTTTTGTTTTATATTTTTTATATTATTTGGAGAAGTTTAAATGTATTTTTAAATTCCTATATTAACATATGATCTTAATTAAAATTACACTTAAATGCATAAACTATCATATATAATATAAGAGTATAGCTTTATACTTGAAAATTATATAATAAAGTGTTTATAACGATATATAACCAACAAATATATTACTCCTTCAATGTGTCCCTTGTACATGGTAGACAAGTAATGGTAAATTAATAATGATAAAATAACTAATGTTATATTTCATTTAAATAAATTTTATTTTAAATCATGATTATTTTATAAAATCTATTTAATTTATGCCATATACACATATATATTTTACCTTAAAAAAAATTAAAAACTATATTAATTCTATATATGGACATTCATAACACTTCAGTACTTCATGTTCGAATTTTCCATTCGCAAACTAATTGATATATTTTAAAAATGTAAAAAATTGATTATTGTAAAATATTTCGGCGGTTATAGGTTCCCAAAAAATTGAAAATACAAAATTTTTCAATGATATATCGAAAATGTACAACATTCAAATTATCGGTATTTTCGATTAATTTCTAAAAACTTAACTTGATTGTTGTTTGAAGAATTCCAAAAAAAATTATACTAATGATTTTTGTATTTTCTATTTTCCCATTCGTGTCTTTCCATTCAATTCTTCTGTTCTGGGTAATTTATTAAGATTCTGTGCCTCTCTGACACACTCCGCCATATTAGATATTACAAAGTTGCTTCGAATTTTTAAAAAAAGTTCATACGTTTTTCGGGTATTTTCAATAATAGCTAACTTTCTTTTTGAGCGAAAGTTCATGAAATCTTTTAATTTGTTCTTTCAATGTCTTTGAAATAATTTAGGTATAAAAAGTACATCAAAACGAACATTGAGATGACCTTTCAGGTTGAATAGATTCTTGCGGTTGAGATTATGGAATAGATATGTCGTGTGCTTATTTATATTAACAAAACTGACATTTGACGTTTTAACTGATGCATTGTTGTATGCTACTTTGTTTATGTTTCATTCGATAACACTAAATAGGGATAACAATTAGCACATAATCTGGTTAGCTATACTTTATTGTTACACCTGTCCCCAAGTCACAAAAAAAGTGATTTCGAACTAATTTGACTATTTTAAGGAATAATCCATATATGAAAATGATCAATATATCAATTTATCAATGAAAAGAATTTGGATAAAGTTTTGAAACCGTAACTACTTATTAAATGAAAAAATAATAATTTTATAAACGGTAGAACATGATAATTATGCAGAAATGGAATATGTTAAGTTTGCATATAATAGACACATGATATAAATTTTATCGGATATATGTAACAATATAGATTTTTTGAGGGAAGAATGTTGGATTTATAAAAGAAGGGAAACTTGTGGAAACATTTCACGATGTCTGTGAGTTGGCATAGCAACGCTGCCATTATATGCACGACAACTATAGCTTACTACGTGTATAAATATGCTAACTTGTTAAGGGGGGCTGGTCGACTTCGCTTAAATTAATAATACGCAATAAAGAACCCAACTTTCCTGTGATTAAACAAATTAAACATTTTTCTTCGATTCTCCCTCTCACTGCCTTTCACTCTCTACCCCTCTTCTCTACTTCTCTGTTTTAATAAAAATATGTTTCCATATAATATATTTATATCACATAGGCTTATGTAGAATAACAGAGCTGGATATTTGTATAATATGTATATTTTCATTGGTTTCAATTTAAAATGAATTTCTTTTTATTATACTAATGTTGTTTCGATATATATATTGTATAAGTAAACGTGTTCAAAAATCAAATATTGAGATCTTTACCTTATGTAGAATAACTTCTAAAAAATAATAACTTTATAATATAGGATTTTGTATAGAATTTTATTTATTTCAGTAAATAAAAAAATTATATAATAAAAAATCTAACCATACAACTAAAAATAGATCAACGTAATTTTAAAAAAATATTTAACATATTCATATATATATATTATATAAATACCATTCCTGGATTATCTTAAGAATCAAAACATATCATTTTGAAAAAAACTATACCACATTCTTCGTTATATATAAGCCTATGTATATATTATATGGTATCTGCTATTGGTACCTACGTGAATCAAGCCTAAAAACTAATGAAACGTACGTACAATATAATATAATTATATATTATTATAAAATTTGCATTTAGAGAAAGCTTGTAAAGAATGTTATTAATCAATGTAGAATAATAGTGTATTAGATAGGTACCAATTGGAAATAATGTTGTCAGTGTTTTATAAACCGATCGATGCACGTACGTTTACCAAATTATTGACACTTCGTTAATATAAATTATGATAAACAGACTGGTCTTTGGTTATATTGGTGTAAACTATAATTTGTAACATATGATAAACAATATAGGAATCTATGATGATTCATATTGTTATTTATCTAACTCTACTACATAGAATGACATTTTTTTAAATAAGTTTGAAAATTTAAATCGAAGTTATGAAATTTATATTGACTGTTTCTGATTCGATTCAGTTGATTGAAAAG
>JAUZNC010058581.1:0-11138 GCA_034780395.1 Vannuccia rotundouncinata
ATGACACACAAGTCCGATAGCCGCTCAGTTGACATGGTGGACCTCAAAAAAGAATGAATATGTCGTGTACAAGAAAATGAGCGCTCCGCTTCGCAGCTTCCAATGGGCAATTTAGCCAAAATCCTTAACAATTCATGTAATTCATGTATACCTATAAAACGTTTAATATATCTAGAATATACTTGAGGAATGAAAAACAAACCTAGGTACCAGCTCGCTTTAACAAAGACTAATTATTGTTTGATAATTTCTTTATTCATGCTGCATGTTTTATATGATATTGCCTTGTTGTATACCTGTCTCGATATATTGACCCTTTATGTGTACGATCTATTTTTAGCCTATTCATCCCGGTAGTTCTAGATATCCCTGAGTATATGCAGAATAAATAATGTATAATAAAATAAGCAGACTTAGACAGTAATTTATGTTATATTATTACCTACATAATTTCGAAAAGACACAATATCTTATAGAGGGGCATTTTATTTTAGATATAATGCAAACTATATTCTTAAAGAGGTCATTAAAAGACCCTCGACCCCTATTCTATGCTTGATTTTAATGAATTTTTCAAAGTAAAAAAAAAATTAATCTAGTTTTGAAGAGGGGGGGGGGGTGGCTAGCCACCCTGGATCCGTGGCTGAATATATTTATAATTTTAAATATATATAGTTGAATATGAAACATTAGGTTTACAAAGAAGTCAATTGACATATAAATAAAAACTAAAATAATCACATATAGCAGAAATCAAAGTACAATGAATTTTTGAAAATTACATTTATTACCGAATGTGAATCTACTCGTAATATTGCATAATCAAAGCTTTCTCTAGAGAAATACAATAAATTGTCATTGATACATATGTAGAGCAATGCAGAACAATGTATTCCCGAAATCTACTGACAGAATACGTCTGGGATAGAATGATTTATAGAATGACATGACTACACCCATCTGTTAATACCAACGACCCAATAATTTCGTTAGTTAAAGTATTAATTATATTTAGAGGTTAGGTATTCTATAAGATATTCAACTGAAACAGTCTATACTGAACTTTTAGATGCGTGCCATCAAACATCAAAGCTAAAAAGGGTGTTTCCCAATTGTAACATAATCTCTATTTATTAATAAGAGGCTTATATTAAAGTTCTTGATAATAATTTTCGAATAACTTTTAAAGTCTTATTAACATATTCTAGTAAAATTACTCCCTTTCAATTATATGAATACAAGAATGCTCACATGTGTCAGCCAATAATATTGCGACAAAATTATCACCACTGCAATTGGCTTATGCGAATATTTCCAGAAATTTTGTCATCATATATTTGATATAAAAATGTTCGTTAGAAATACTTCGTTAGTTGTTTAACTAGAGACGAATTTTATACTTACAACGCAAGACCACAATGCTTGTAATATTTTATTCTACCAACTGCAGTAGCAACAGGACGGGTGTTCACACTGATCAGTTCGATACAAACAAAGAAATAACAATTCTTCTGGGAGGCTTGGTGGCCTTTCTAGGTCACGGAATGGCTCTGTTGATTCTCTATCGGCCCAAATCCGCTTCTCGACTGGGCTCTATTCGACTCAATTTGACCATTCTATCTGCCACGGAGTTGGCATTGAGCGCTTTTATCATCATTTTAGCCATCAACAATCTGATCTTTCCGAGCGCTTCTCCGGTTAGTGTCCCCATACTAGTTTATGGAGCTGTCGTCTTCTGGAATATCAACGCGCTCATTTGTTCCCGCAATTGGATCGTGGCGCTGATAGCTTTATCCCGATGTGAGGCAATCTTTCGCCCCATTGAAAGCCGATCAAACAAATTCTTCAGCCGGAGACGAACGTTTCTTTACATTACGGGTATTTTACTAGTATCTTACGGCTTACAACTTACCCGACTGTTTTCGAATTACGTAAATGTTTGCGTCGATGAGGCTGGAATCGCGATGACGTTTAAAGCGCTACTTGGCTACTACAAAGGTTTCAAATACTTTGAGATATATTTCATATTTGCCTACCAGTCTGTCCTACCAGTCGTCATTGTTTCAATAACCACCATATTAATGATCTACACTCTTCTCTGCTCCAAACCAATTGAAATAAACATATGCCATGGAAGTCGTCAAAATTTCAACCGAAAAGCAACCCGGACAGTTTTGACTCTAGCGCTTGTATTCACCTTAATGGAGACACCTATATTTTTAATTAATATATTTAAAATGAGTTTGAACATTTCACACTATGTTCTTGTTGATATCCTGTATTATATTTGTCGTATTCTGGTTGTGCTGGACTCATGCTGTAACATATTTATATACGTTTTAACCAGCGATCGGTTTAGAACCGAGCTGGTGCAACTGTTCAGGGACGTTCGTCGGGGTGTACGTGGTGTGAACATGGCCGAAAGTCCCAGTCGCTATTTGCCAACATCAAGTAATGAACTCGTTTTGTTGAGAAACGAAGCCTTGGTGAAAACAAACACTTAGTAAAGAATTTAACTTGTTCATCCTAAAGTATCTCTATCAATTAATCATTGCTTTGATTTTACGTGTGTATTCATTTATGAGTATAAAATGATATTTTTATTTTGGTTAATAATCATGTGATAGTAAATTTCATCTCGAAAATTTGCGTATTTTTCCATATATTTTTTCACTTATAACTATTTAACTAATATGTATTTTATTTATTTATCATATTTTTATATTTTAATATAATGTTCTTGAACTATAATTCAACTATATACCCATTAAATAATGTTTATATATGCTCATTGATTATAATTAGTATTTTAAACTAGTACAAAAATGTTTTAAAATGTTGTCAATATGTTTTGTGAAACATGTATTTAATGTAAATAAAGTGGCTTATATGAAACTAACAAATGTTGCATAAAATATTTCACAGGAAAAGTCAATCTGTATGTAAAGTATGACAGCCTCATATTGAAACAAACTTCATGCACATTATAGTGCAAATTAATAAGAATTATATACTGCATTAAGTCATTGGGTCATTTAGCTAAGAAAGCAAATGTGTGCAATAATTTTGCAATTTTTCAAATGGTATATATTTCAAAAAAAGTAAGCAATATATAGACTAACGAAAATTGAAATTATAAAATTTCCTATAAACATTATTATCATATTCAAAAATCAAAGCTATTTATGGGTCATTTAGTTATAAGGTTCTGACTTCCGAAAAAAATCAGATTCAGAAAAAGTTCTTTCTTTCTTTTATCTTTCTATTTTCCACAGTTTTTTATGTTTGAAGTATATCCGATTTCGTAAAAGTTTAAAATTTATAGTTTTTGTTGATAAGTTATAGAATGGCTGTCTATAAACTTAAAAACAATATCTGTCATGACTTTCATTAAATTAATATGCAAATATATAAAGAAATAGAAACAATGCATACTTTATATATGCAATGCATATTAGTAAATAAATCTTTTATAGATAATATTTACAATTTAACGTATTTATTTGAAATTAAAATAAATTATTTAGAAATAATATTTTTAATTTAACGTATTTAATTGAATTAATTGATAATGATTGAGCGTTTAGATTCTATAGTGCAAGGTCTCTAACGCAATTTTTATTTCACATTATTAATCCTCTTAATATTTACAAGATTTATGGATTTTTCATTTTTAATTTAAAAAATTGATGATTATGAATAAATAAATATTTTTACAGTTTTTTGCCATTATCAAAAATTTTTCCTCAGCAAATTTTAATTCAGTCTCGAAATGTGTTCTTATCAATGGATATCGAAAGACATGTAATATATATATAATATAATATTTATCCGTTTCATTTTTGAAAATATATGGTTAATTATTTATTTTTCATGTGACAGAATTATTTTTATTTTTACAAATTTGATGAATAGAAAAATTAAAAAATAAAGGTATATTATACCGTAAATATATAAAATTATATTTGACCACCATTGTGTCGTATTTGACACTTTTGTCAGAAATTGCATTTAAACTGTGTCATAAATGTATTTAGACCTAAACCTAAAAAATCTTTTGATTTCTAATTAAAATTTATAGAATTTTTTATTAAGGAAATTTTACATGAAAATATTATCTCAACAGTCCCAATCAATAAAAACTACTTGAATGATATAAAATTGGGAACGGGATGGCCAAGAGGTTAAGACGCTGGTTTGGAAAGCCGAAGGTGTTGTTCTCGCATCATGTTCGAACCCACCCTCGGGCTCTTGTTCCTGGCAAGCATCAAACAGCTGACTAGCGTTTGGTTTGTACTTAAAAAATAGTCCCGTCAATGCAATAAGCGATTTGGGACTTTAACGGAATAAGAAGAAAACGTTTTCTTACGCACGGTATAAAGAACGGTATGATAAGTTATTTACATTTTCATTACCCCGAAGTGGTAAGGAGTGGGTTTGTGATAGAATTTAAAAAAAAATTGTAAACCAATCGAAATATACAATTACCTCTTACAAACCTTAAGTTATAACTTCTCAAAAATAGTCTTTGTAACAATTTTTTCTTCAGCCAAAATATCCTTTTTTTGTAAAATTCTGCAGACTTATAATGTAAGGAGAGGTGAATAATAATTTTTTCCATTAATAAATAACACATTTTGAAGTGTACGACACTTCTTAACAATAAATAGGAGCTAGTGTGAAACTAAAAACAATTAAAATGACAAATTTAGCATTTTGAAATGACTTTTTTTTTAAATCACAAACAGAAAATAATGATATACTTCGTATTGTCAAAATGGGCAAAAAATATTTATTTATCACAATCAAAAAGAAACTAAATATTAATATAACTCATTATACAATAAAATTTGCCTAAAATTTTGTGTAAATACAATTATTAATGAGATTCACATTTTTTTAAAAATTAGATACATTAAGAAATCCAAAAAAATTATTAATTGATATCATTTCTTGATGAATTATAAATTGACTAAACAAAACATAATAATTTATAATCTTTATTTAAATTAAAATGTATGCCTATATTAATTATTTTGAGCTAAAATTTAACATTTCATTCAATTTATGATTTTGGATAAACTTTGTTTAACAAGTTTTAATTAACACATTTTTCCAATTTTCAGCATAACATATTTTTCTAAACATAATTTAATCCTTTGTACGGATCATCTTTGTACAGCACTATCAGATGAGAAGAGATATTTAATATTATCCAGATGTGCCTATGTGTGTCTATCAAATATAACAGACGTATACAAATATATTATACCTACATAATTAAAATATCCGCAATTATACCATCTTCAATCAAATGTGTAGATTTTTTATTTGTATTCTATTAAACCACGATAAAAACTTTTAGACATATCTTCTATATATGAACAATTGGAGGCGCTCGTAACTTTGTTTGTATTTTTGTATTCAATTAAGTGACACATCTTTCGAAGTGTCTTATATCTTCGACTAATTCTAGCAAGAAGCGCAGCAAGATTGATTACATATGTATTTTTTTATTTTAAGACAACAGGATGGAAAGGAATATAAATAATATATGAAACAAAATTTCCTTCAAAAAACTAACATTATTGTTTATTTTTATAAAGGTACAGCAGTTAAATTAATTATAATTTTAATTATAACTGACGATGTATTTTTCATTATAAAAACAATTAGCTCTAAACAGGATACTGATCCAAATGAAGTCGGTTGTGTACCAAAAATATTATCTTATCTTAATGTTATTCAGTTAATGTGACTAATTCTTGTTAGATAATTCAATTTTTAAATAGGAGAATTATGGTCCTAAACAAATCAATAATATATATGATACCGTTCAAATAGTATTTTATAGGTATACAAGAAATAGGCAATACTAATTTATAGAGAAAAATTAGTTAACTATATTTTTATTCGTTGCGTCTTAAGCCTTGCAAGATTGGGAGAGATTACAATTTTCTTTTTCTGTTGTGTTTAAAAAAGAAATATCAATAAGTTGATCTAAAGATAAACCTTTTCAAATAGAAGGGGTTCATTGCAGTTGATAATTTTTAAAATATCTAAAAAGCCCTGTTTTTTCTCGAATACATCAGACATGCTTAGAAAAATGTAATTAAAAACATTGTTCTATGAAATATAAGGGATGGGAATATTTGAGAATTATAAATGAATTGAGGCTCACATTTAGATATATTTTTATTGAATAGATTTAACACAAATTTAGCTATATAAATTTGAGCGATAAATCTCAAAGGATAAATACGATATATCGGGGAACTAATGACGCAATTTAGTAAGATTTTTTTTGCTAATTTGAAAATATAAATTTGGAGGTAAGATGACGTTGCAAGATAATTATAGAAGCTCTACTTACAATAAGTGTTTAAAAATCTCTGTTATCTCTGTAAGTTCATTACAGATTCGTCGGTTCATTCAGAAATAATTTTAAATTCTGATTTTATTGTATTAAACTTTTACGGAAATCTTTTTTGTACGCGGAAAGATGTACTTGTCGTAGATTTTTACTTATCTTGGGAGTAGTATCGTTGGCTGAAGTTCTTTTTCATATGAGACATGGTATTATTAGATGTAGAAACAAAACTAATATCCTTTTATGACTTTAAGAAGTTCATTTTACAAGTCTAATTTGAGTTAATTACGAGAATATGAAATACATGAAAGATGTTGATCATGTGTAGAATATAATTTTTTCTTTATCGTTCAAGCAGTTCTTTATTTCATGATCCCTTGTTAATAATTAATTATTCAATATCCTTCCTTTCTTAACATTGTTTCCTTCCTATATGAATGGGGAGCAACTAAATATACCCATTACCCCATTGGATACATTTTTGTGCGCATTGAGCTCATCAAACATGTATTGCATTTTTTAAACGATAGTTATTTTTTCCATGTTATTTACACAAATATTGTACCTACTCGACATTCGACGTGATTTCCAGCAGTGACATAATTTGATATAATTTGTGTAGATTTTGCAGGTAAGCTTACCTTGTATAAATTGTTACTGTATTTAGAGAAAAGGGGAAATATATATAGTCTGGGATCCCGGTGAGGTTGAATCAAAACGTTTGGTGTAAAAGGTTTGATACTTTTATCAAGTAATATGATCCATGGGATTATAAAATATGGAAGTCTTAAGTGGCAGAAATAGTACATTATTATTTTATGAGCATTTTAGTTTAGTGTTTTTCCATATTAAAGAAAAGGAGAAAATTTTATAGTTTTCACCCAATTTTCATAAAAATGCACATTTTAAAGTCAAACTAATTATTTTTTAGAAACAGTAGAATATTGGTCTCAAGCTAAAATATGCCTAAAATAGGCCTAAGTACTAAAATTAATAGATTTCTGGAAAATAATTAGCATGACTTTTCAATGTAGTTTTATTTGAAATATGTTGAAAACGATTAGATGAACAAACTTATATGCTCAATTTATTTAAAAGTGTGAATAACATCATTATTTTCTTTAAAATGTGCATTTTCATGAAAATTGGGTGAAACCATAAACAATTTTCCTCTTCTTTAATATGAAAAAACACTAAAATGCTCATAAAAAAATATTATGTAAAAAAAAATGCTCATAAAAAATATTAAATAAAAAAAAATTCTGCAACTTACGACTTACATATTTGATCATCTCATGGATCATATTACTGATAAAAGTATTCAAACCTTTTGCACCAAACATTTTGATTAAAACCCTCTGGGATCCCGAAATAATATGTTTGTAGAAAAAGCATCCCATTACAATCCCAATAATCTGAATTATAACATACCGTCGGGAAAAGGTTAAAGTTGCATTGAACAATTTAGGTTCTACACAACCGTATAATATATAGTGACAATGACATTATAGGTCTACAACTTCCCTATACATCACTGTCAACAGCTTCAAAGACAGTGGTCTCCTTGAGTGGACACAAAGGTAGTCTCGACAAATAACTACGTGACGAGGAATCTCAAGTCCTTTTATACCTGCACTGTCATGACCCCGCAATAAATTATGAACTGCTATAAGTTTTATCAAGAATGCTCTCAATGTGGGTTTTGATGCATCAAAATTGATTGAAGTTCCGCTTCGAAACGAACGACAGAGTCATGGCAAATTAGCAGAAGTCGAAATTGCTCTAAATTCTTGGATTCAGTAGCTTGTGTCCAACTCGTGAATAATTGTTAATGATGCATTTTAATAGTTTTTTTTTCTATACAACGAAAATTTTTACAAAAATTATAAAACCATCCTGGGAAATACCATGGAACAAGCAATCAAAAGTCATATTTAGACAATCAGAAATTTTTAATTTTTGTTTATGGTACTTTCGGAACTTTCATAATTTGAGCAAATTAATCCTCTTCTGCTACTCCGTCTCCACAATGGCAAGACTAGTGTCCTGGCAAGTTTGGTGAATCCGAGCATTATTATGCAACATTTTTGTTAATATTTACATATATTCTACCTCTTATGCATATCAATTTAATACTTTTTACGAATTTCTCAGAAGTTCAAGTTCTACCAACTCAATACTTCTTCCGCACCAAGTCCGCATTTTCAGCAAATCAGATTTTAGTTTATTATAATTTTAGTTATTGAAGGAAAGCAGACAATCAACCTATAATATTTACTTCAACATGGATGTTCATTTAGCTCATTGATTCAATAGTCTCCGAGTTTCATCGGGCAAAAACGTAAATACTTAGTTTAATAAATTATTAATTAAAAGTAGGAAAAATGTTTTAATATTAGTTTCCATTTTATATTGTTCGAAGTATTCTATATGAGTATTTTTGATTTATCTTGTTTTATCTATATAATAACAAAGATTAAGAAGTTTTGTTATTCGTTTAATCATATTTAATTCAAATAACTGAATAACTGTTTTTTTTAGAAAAATATCAGGCAATCCTATATATTTGTATAATCCACTTAAAATTTTATCGAATAAGTAAACAATACTATCCTTTATTTGAAAAAACTTTCATTCACCAAATAATTCTTTCCTTAATTCCTTATTTTATTTTTTGAATAAGGACAGATGCATACACATATTTGTTAAATTTCATAGGATATATTTCCGTTCTTTTAAATTGTATCAATAATTATTAAGATAACAAGTTATTACTATAATTTTTAAAATTCTAGTCTTGTCGTAAAAATCTATACATTCAAAAAATAACAAACAATTTTATCAAAATGATAAAATCTTATGAAACCATACACATATTTTCAAATACGCTTCAAACAGGAATTAACTTAAAACTTGTTTACCTATATGAATTAAATTATATTCTACCATTATACAAAAACTATTAGAAGTAGCAGAAAAAATTTTAAAATTATCTGCATGATAACAGTGATAATTTTTTAATAAGAAATAATAATAATTTTAATACTATAAAACATAATAAAACATACTATTTAAACATAATAAAATCCTGATTCTATTTGTAACTTCTGAAGTTAATCGTCAATGTAAAATCTATTCTTTTGATTAACCCTACAAACATAAATTACTATAAATATCTATTTTCTAACAATACATACTCAGTATAAGTCATTTGGTATCTTAATTTACTTCAAGAAGTTTTGACCATCGCAAAATTAACCGAAAGATCCCAGAAAACAAATTTTTGTCGCTTTTAGTCTCATTGGAAAGAGGCAAAAGTTTTGTTTGAATATTGGTAGGTATATTGACAAAAGGCAGAGAGTGAAATGACGTAAGTTCTTCAACGATTAACCCCAAGAGCTAGGCATGCCGACTGACTGATAATTTGACTTAGATCTGGTAAATAGAGAAAAAATATACAAATTAGGGTGTTTATTTCAAACAGATGTCGCGCATCGTGCAAAAATAAAACCCCACTGTGTGTGGGATAGGAATGCGATAGCTCCCTTGTATTATGGATTTAGTTTATTATACAATCCCAAAAGTGAGCTTTTATATTTTAAATTTAGACAATCTGCAACAAAATGGCAATTAGGATAAAGAAAACTCTTTTTATGGAAACGTATACTATAATATTGGTAACGTCCACGCAACGTTTTAATTAGTAAGCCAATTTCTATAGTAGATTGCGCTATAATGTTCTTGTTCATACCATTAGTTCTTATGGTGTATTTGTGTCTGTCTATACAATTTTAATAAAACGAAATATAACACTTTTCGAAATATATATATTTTCTATTCAGTGATGATTAATTTATAATTTCAACAGGTTTCAATAGAAATATCAAAATTGAATTGAATTTTCCTATTTTATAACAAAAGAAAAATTATATGTTTTGAATCTTTGCATGAACATTTTTTATATGTATAAATTTAAACATTAATTAATTTTCCTTGCAATAATTTATTATAAAATGAATTTTTACAAAATCAAAAAACCCTTTTAAGTTTACTCCATAGACTAGAGGCAAAATCTGATTTTTTACCCCAGGGGGGACGGAATGTTAACTTTTGTCATCCATGTTTTTTGGCAAGTTTGGACCATAAGGAACACATTTAGGCCGGATGACACTCAAACTTCTGCCTTGGGATTTTTTATTTTTTTATTTTGCGATTTATTGAGAAATCAAAATGGCCGACATCGTAAAACCGGCTGTTTTCGAAAAATAATTATAGCTTTTCCACTTCAATAATAGATTTAGTGACTCAAATGGTAACATTTCAGAGAGGAAGGGAGCAGCAGCAGCGCAATGAGCCACTGAAGTTAGGCAGAGACAAATCAATCAAGATCCCAGCCGGATTCCATCAGCTGGAGCATCCTCCAGAAAGGCCGTTTCGCGTGAAACCCAAATTTGCTGAAGATGTGGATGCAACATGGTACAAACCAGATCCAAAGGTAGCAGAAGACAGCAGTCTCAAAGATATGTCATGGGTTGTAGCTCGCATGCATGATGATGAAGGCCACGCAGTACCTGCATGGACGGGCTTTAACCAGATTACCACTGACCGCGATAGTCCAGAGATATGTAGCACTGGATATTTGCCTCTGATCAATGCCCCGGCACATGAATACGACACATTGTGGACAGTCATACTTCGTTGTATGAAGATCTCAGAAATAATGAATCCTGGACAGTCAACCGTCATTACACTCGACCAACAACTGTAC
>JAUZNC010058582.1:0-11137 GCA_034780395.1 Vannuccia rotundouncinata
GGCTGATACTGCTAGTGATAATGTAGGGGGTTGGTCTTGAGTAGAGATGGGTGTTGGAGTATTGATGACGTAGTCATCTAAGTCGAACTCCTCTAGAACTGACGGGGGAGATAGTCGCGATGCCGTAGTTCCAGAATCCAGCAAATCTATATCCGTCTCCTCCAAAAAAGTTTTCAATTCTCAAATCCAGAGGCATCTCTATAGAAGGGGGAACTGCTTCCATCCTGAGGTCTAGAGGATGTCGTTGCGGCGAGAGAGCAGTTAAGATTGGGCATACGGTAAGGTCCAGAGGCTCTTCTGCAGAAGTGGACCGGGTTGAAGGAAAGGTTGGTGTGTGAGCTGCTTCCATCCGGGGATCTATCAGAGGCTCAACTATATGAGCCGTTGAAGTCGTCGATGGTGAAGTCGACGAAATATTCGGCCGGGATTGGAGACAGCGTCGCCACGAACTCTTTAACTTCCTGCGAGCAGACAGCCGAACTAACATCCGGTCTGGAGGTGGAATATATCGCAGAACTCATAGGAACTGGAATCTCAAACGACTCCATTACGAATGACAGATCAGCTGACTGCTCATTATCAGTAAAGCTCATAGTCTAATAAAAGAAAAAATAGATAATTTTACAAATATTTTGTAGTGAAAGAGAAATTTGGGCATAGCTCCTGGGCCATTTTGAATTAAATACAATTTTTAAAATGACTTAAAAATCTAAATAAATAAAAATTATAAGTATTTTAAATTAATAGAAATTTGGGCGTCGATCTCGAGCCCTTATTGTAAATAATATTGCTTAAAATAAAATTTATAATATTAAAGTTAAAATATATAACTCATACATGAATTGAATTAAACGAATTAAAAATTTTAGCGTCGATCTCGAGCCTCCCCTATTACATTTAATATAAGATCTTAGGTGGTATTATATTTTTAAAATGATAGTATAAAATCGTGGAAATAATTTACAAAATATAACAAATATTTTGTAAATTACTTTATAAGTACTTTAAATTATTGCCAATTTGGGCGTCGCTCTAGTGCGAATTTTAAAATGACTTGTAAATAAATAAATGGAAATATGATAATATTAAAAATATATACTGCACAAATATATTGTTATTAAAAATTTTAACAGTAGTAATTATCGTCATGCAATCCGTCTTAGCCATTTTATGCAAACATCCTGCCACCTAATATGAACAGGAGTAATCTGACAAGGCTCAATGAGTTTACTGATCAATAGCTGATATGGAACTCTAAAGACATTCGTCTCAATGGTTTACGCTCTTGCGCCCGCCATTAATAGAGTATTTAAACCATATCCACAGGCTCATCCCATGCAAGGCGACATCATAAATTAAACTTTATTAAAGTATATTTACGCATGGTAAGATTATAATAGAACTTTGCATTGCCATACTGTGTCTCATTAGTCTACTAGTAAAAAATATTTGTAATATCAAAATAGTTGAAAATGAAATTAATTTCGAAATTATAAGTGAGAAAAAAAAATAGTTTTTTAAGTTAATTTATAATTTTTTATATTTTGAAAAAAAAATTATTTTAACATTTTTTAACTTTTTTTTAATTTTAAAATTAAATTTTGAAATTTAAAATTTTGTTTAAAAAATAATAATAATAATAGTATGCACTTACTCTAAGATAATAAAACAAATAGTCACGGAAAAAGGATCCTACTATTGGTATACCTAAATATATAACAGTTATTAAATTAAAACGCCATAAAAGTCGTAAAGTTAACATATATTCTGCGTACAGAATTTATATACCTACCTACATTCTTGCAATATTAATATACAAATTACCTATTTTGTTGGATATATATGTAGTTGTCATAAAAACCTACATCAAATTGTCGAATTTATACCTATATACAAATAAATCGTGGTCTTTTATACTTTAATACGACAATTATTTGCCACAAAATTAATAAAATCAAGAATACCAAACCCTCCTCCTATATTTATATATATAATTAAGCTGCATTTTGTGAGAAGTATTTTGTGACAGCTGGTTATCTTGTCATAATTAAGCGATCAATAACATCTTATATGTGGCTAATATTAAAACTCGTCAATATTTCCTTTCAAAGCAAACAGTGATTTAAAATGTTGAGTATTTAAATATATGACATGAATGGTAATTTTTCTTACTTGAGGTATATTATGTGACACATATATTTATACTACTTTAATTATTACAAGTATTAAAGTTAATTTAAAGCAAGTAAAAGATGAAAAAAGGATGAAAACAGATTATTTTTAGGATGAAAATAGGATTAGAGTGTTGTTTTGACTTAAAAAGGTCTTCCTAATAATATGTTAGAAATGATTTTTTGTAAAAATGGAAAAGAAATTTTAAAAAAGACAACAACACCCGGGATTCCCAGCCGGTCACCCATGCAAGTTAAAATGGAGTTTATTGAAATAGAGCTGCCTCGATGAGCTCTGGTTAATCTGCCAGCTACAGTGCTACAGTAAACAAATAAAATGTATTATAAAATCAAATATAGTCGAGAATAGATGCACATCAAGAACGAGATTAAAAAGATAGTTGAAGTTGGACAACGTAATAAAGGACATTAAGCCTACGTAGATCTCTTCCGCAGGGGTCCAGTCTCTTCCTCGAAAGAATTGAGAAGAGGGAGGCGTGCGGAAGAGAAGGGAATGCGTCTTTTATGTCTAGGAAGACCACGGCAAGCTGGCGGCATTTCCGGTGAGCATGTTCTTGGATCACTTTAAGAAGGTCGGCGTGGTCGACGCACCCCTCAAAGTTGCTGCCGGCTTTCGCCAAGATCCGGAGAGGTTCAACATTGAAGACCGCACAAATTTAAAGGCGATCCAAGAAATATAGGTATATAAGTAGTAGGAGATAGTGACTTCTAGGCCACCCCCTCCCCCTACTCCACCTTTTTCCCGTAAACAAATTATTATCCAATAGGAGTACGGTTATTTCCGGAAATAATCCAATATATGGAGGTGTCTCCCTCACAACTTTCTGAGCTTTTAGACGGTCGCCTCCTTGTCGCTCTCGTCCGCATTTTATCACTATTTTTCTGTGCCTATTTGTGTTACTATCTGACAGTAAGTGCATACTATTTCATTATTATTTTTTAAATAAAATTTTAAATTTTAAAACTTCAAAGTTTCAAAATTTCAAAATTAAAAAAAAAAAATTTTAAAAATTAAAAAAAAATGAAAAAAATAATAAAAAATTAAAAAAAAAAATAATTTATAAATAAAAAAATATATATATATAATTATTTCTTTTTCTTACTTATAATTTCGAAATTAATTTCATTTACAACTATTTTGGGATATTACTTGAAAATATATTTTGCACAAATTTTTCAATATTTTTAACTAGTTGACTAATGAGACAATATGGCAATGCAAAGTTCTAATATAATCTTACCATGCGTAAATATACTTCAATTAAGTTTAATTTATGATGTCGCCTTGCATGAGATGAGCCTGTGGATATGGTTTAAATACTCTATTAATGGCGGGCGCAAGAGCGTAAACCATTGAGACGTATGTCTGTAGAGTTCCATATCAGCTATTAATCAGTGAACTCATTGAGCCTTGTCACATAATTCATGTTCATATTAGGTGGCGGGATGTTTGTATAATTGACGGATTGCATGACCGAGAATTTCTACTGTTTAAATTTTAAATTTTAATTTTAAAATTTTAATACATTTGTGCAGTATACATTTTTAATATTATCATTATCATTTATTGATTTTAAAATTCACACGAGAGCGACGCCCAAATGGACAATAATTAAAAGTATTTATAATATTTATATTTTGTAATTTATTTTCACGATTTTATGCAGTCATTTTAAAAATATCATATCACCTATAAGCTTATATTAAATGTAATAAGGAAGGTTCGAGATCGACGCCAAAATTTAAAATACTTTTATATGAAATCATGTGTGAGTTATATATTTTAACTTTATTATTATATTTTTAAGCAATATTAATTATAATAAGGGCTCGAGATCGACTAAAAATTTATAATACTTTTAAAAAACAAAAAAAATAAAATGCCATAATTTCTATTAATTTAAAATACTTATAATTTTTACTTATTTTTTAGTCATTTTAAAAATTATATTTAATTCAAAATGGCCCAAATTTCTCTTTCACTACAAAATACTTGTAAAATTTTCTATTTTTCTATTTTTAGACTATGAGCTTTACTGATAATGAGCAGTCAGCTGAGCTGTCATTCGTAATGGAGTCGTTGGAGATTCCAGATCCTATGAGTTCTGCGATATTTCCCCCCTCAAGACCGGATGTTAGTTCGGCTTTCTGCTCGCAGGAAGTTGAAGAGTTCGTGGCGACGCTGTCTCTAATCCCGGCCGAATATTTCGTCGACTTCACCATCGGTGACTTCAACGGCTGGATCCTAGCTCCTCATATAAATGAACCTCTGATAGATCCCCGGATGGAAGCAGCTCCCACATCAACCTTTCAATCTGGTCCAATTCTACAACAGAGGAGCCTCTGGACCTTACCGTACACCCAACCTCAGGATGGAAGCAGCTCCCACTTCTATAGAGATGCCTCTGGATTTGAGAATACATCCAACATCCTCAACTACTGTTCTTTCATCACAGAAATCTCCAATGCCAGCAGGAGGGAGGGAGGTTTCGGCAGATCCAAAGCGGGCTGTGTGATGAAGGACGCGGAAGGGGAATTGAAGAGCAGAATGGCCCCAGCTGGCTGGGTTGGCAGCAGTTACCAAGCAGAACTGGTGGCGCTCGAGGAAGCCGAAGAAACTATCGTTTTTGCACGGACAGCCAGGCAGTCTTGGAAGCCCTGAAGGGGAATAACAACAGCAAGAACAGGAGGTTGGAGGAGCTGAAGGAAGAAGTGAAGAGGCTGGCGGACAGGAAGAGGGTCCGGCTGCAGTGGGTTCCTGGGCATGTGGACATTGAGGGCAATGAGGAATCGGACAGAGTGGCAAAAGAGGCAATAGAGCTGAACCAAGAGGAGTTTAAGGTGGCGAAGAGATGGGTCAGGAGGAAGATCAGGTACAAACCCGACTGGGAGCCCAGAGAGAAGAGGATCTACGAAGAGGGCAAGATCAGGAGAGATTGCAAAAGCAGGAAAGAAGACGTAGTCCTGGCTCAGCTCAGAAGCTGTCACTGTTCTAAGGATGCTTACTACAAACGGAGGGTGAAAGGTATCAAGGTCGGTGAGTGCGACAGATGTGGCGGGGACGAGGGAAAAGACCACTGGTTCGCCTGCGCAGCCTTGGGGAGGCTAGGGTTAGATTAGGCTGGAGGGGGGAGGTTGAGGACCTGAAAAACGAACGCACCGTTCTTGAGTACCTCCGACAGACCCACAATGATTGGTTGGTCTGATGGGGGGAAAGGGGTCTGCAACAACAACAACTGCCAGCAGTAGCAGTCTATCTTAGCTTCGACTTGGATGCGGAACAGAATTTTGAACACTTTTTGGAGGAGATGGATAGAGATTTGTTGGATTCTAGAATTACGGCATCGCGACTATCTACCCCGTCAGTTCTAGTGGAGTTCGACTTAGATGAATTTCTAATCGAATCAGTCTCGATGAAGGAGAGTATGGAAATGTGAGAGTTTGTCACAGCTACATTGGATACAGCACCGTCAGTTAGAGACTCGTCGGATTCTTGAACTGCGGTATTGCGACTACCTGCCACGCCAGTTCCAGTGGAGTTTGACTTATATGACTACGTCATCAATACTCCAGCACCCATCTCTACTCAAGACCAACCCCCTAAATGATCACTAGCAGTATCAGCCTCTCCAGCACCGACACCTCGAGCCACACCACCGACATTATCACCAGCAGTACTACCCTCTCCAGCATCGACCCCTTCAGCCTCGCCAGCAGTACCAGTCTCTCCCGCTTTCTCTACAACATCAGCTTCCCCATCATCATCATCTACCTTCTCTAATGATGTCTATTAACGAGAGTTTAAGTGTGGACAATGCTCACAAATATTCCGAGACTATTCTGAGCTACATTCTCATCGCCAGGCCTGTTTCCCAGAACCTCTACCTCTATCTACCAGAACCCCAGTACCTCTGATATACTACGCTCTGAGCAGCAAATCTTTTCGCTTCCAGCAATGGTTGTGTCAAGTGACATGTTCTTCGATAATAAATGTGATCGTAAGTATATATACATATATTTCTCTCTCTATTTTCTCCTATCTCCACAATCTAATATTAAACTTTATGATTTTTTCAGGCCGGGCTTATGAGGAAGATTGAGGAATTTATCCAGAATGGCTCCAACTGGGTAATTGAGACGGTCGTGTAGTTAGACATGCAAATAACCCGTTACCATAGCGTTCCCAACTGTCGCGGCCACGAAGCAGTGGAACTACCTCCAAGACTCAAGGCGAAGGAGACTGTCATTAACATCAACAATGGGTTCATGTATGCAGTTCTTTCCATCCTGCACTATAATGATGTTAATGCTCATAATCGAAGCCGCCGGACTGCATCCTATGACATGTGGGCTAATGAGCTCAACTTCTAGCGATATCCAGCGGTTTGAGAAGTTGAACCCGGGAATTTTTATTAATTTGCTAGAGTGGATCGAGGAGAATGAGGACCACCCTCTACATATGCTGCGCGCCTGTGGCTATCCGAGACAGCATGTTGACGATCGAGAGCCTCTACTTGTCAACATCTTGACAGTCACTCCGAAGAAAGAAGGAGAGTCCCATTCTGTAGGAATCTCCAACCTAAATCGTCTGCTCAACTCATGCTCAAAGGACATGCAATCTACCCATGGACGCAAACACTGCGAGCGCTGTCTCCAACCGTTTAAGAAGAACGAATATCTGGAGAAGCATCGGGAATACTGCTACACGGGTCAGCCAGAGACACTAGTACCATCATTAGAGAAGACTCATCATTTATTCGAGAAATATCAGGCCGTACAGTGCCTGCCCTACGTCGTCTACGCTGATATTGAGTGTTTTCTACAGAAGAACGGGAACAAAATCAAACATAAAGCAGATGCTATATCGTTCCTCCTAGTACTACATCCAGGACTTCGAGCCGCTCCAATCGACAGCTCTGATCAGGTTTTCGATGGTGACAACTGCGTGCACACGGCCATTATTGCACTCACTGCTCTGGCCAAGGAAGTGTACAAGTTCAACCAGGTCAACGCCCGACAAGCTGTTCAAATGTCCATCAGAGAAGAATCTACTCACCGGAAGACAAAGCTCTGCTACATCTGCTCAGACCGCTTCAACCCGAACTACAAGTCCAGGAAAAGTGGAAAGTGCGTGAGCATGACCATCTACCGGTAAGTTTTTATTTTCTATTTATTATTATTTAATGAAATTATATTAAATTCTTTTTTCTTTCATAATTCAAGGTGCGTATCGAGGTGCAGCTTGACGCCTCAGAGAAGACCAGCTACCTCTATTCTTTGACGATCTCAGCCAGCAGGAGTGCAGCACTGACCGCTACTCACGCGCGCAGAAAGCCTGGACTCTGCTCGGCTGTGCAACTCTGGGAGACTACATGTTGGAATATCTACGCCTTGACGTCTACCATTTTGCCGATGTTTTTGAGACCTTCCGGCAGCTTACACTAGATGAGGATGGTTTAGATCCGGCCTACGATATGACTTTACCTGGTCTCTCATGGGATTGGGCGTTTAAGATGACCGGTACTAAAGTAAGTATATCTCTTTCTCTTTATTTCATAATGTTCCCCTCCTTATTCTCGCAGATGCCCAGAGATATTGCTTTATGGAGAGAAGTATTCGTGGGGGTATGACCTTCGTCAACACTCACCACGTTTCTTCCAACACACCCCGCATCCCCGATTCATACGACCAGACGGAGCTGGAGGTAGACTTACAGTATGTGGACGCAAACAACCTCTATGGCCACACACTTTCCCAGAAGCTGCCACAGCCCAATTTGAGCGGATTCCAGAAGATGAACTTTAGACTCTGGACATACTCAACTTTGACTATGATGGAGACGTGGGACATATCCTGGAGGTGGATATAGAATATCCTAAGGAGGTACAAGACCGCACCTGCGATCTACTCTTCGCACTTAGAAATGCAACCTCTCAGAAAGGTACCTAACGGATTTCATGCGGGAACAATGCCGTCATCTCAACGGCGGCAAGGACAAGGTGTTTAGAGGCACTACGAAGCTTCTCCTGACACACTGGGACAAGAAAGAATATGTGGTTCACGGCCGGCTGCTTTAGTTCTACCTAGTACAGGGTATGAAGTTAATCCGAATCCAACGTGCTCTGCGGTTCAAACAGTCGGCATTCTTCGAGCCTTATATCTCTTATAACTCTCGGAAACGTCAGGCGGCATGCAACTCATTCATGAAAGATTGCTTACTACAAGCTCCGGAATAAATCTTTATTCGGAAAGACCATGGAGAACATACGTAAACGGTGAGTAATATCTATTAAAATTATATTTTTAGCTGATTTTCTAATACGATATAATCTCCATCTTTTAGAATGATTTCGCCTCTGCACCACACAGAAAAGCCTGCTCAACTTCTCAGTTCTGTAATTTTTAATAATTCCCCTCGCCAAGGATCAGGTTCTATTGAACAAACCCATTCATATCGGACAAGCCGTCCTGGATCTCTCCAAGCTCATTATGTACAAGTTGCATTATGAGTCACTCTCACGCTACGCCATCGACATCATGGGTGGGGACACTGACTCCTTCATTTTGAAGACAACTGGAATCAACGTCGGGAGGGATCTCATCCCATACTTAGGAGGGACGAAGTGTTGAACACCTCCAACTATCCGCCCACACATCCAGACTTCTCCAACGCATGCAAGGCACGTCTAGGATGTATCAAGGATGAGGTTGCCGGGAAACCGTTTCGAGAGTGGATTCTGCTCCGGCCGAAGTGCTACTCCATGTTGGCCATTAACGGCAAGGAGTTAAAGCGAGCCAAGGGAGTACGATGGGCTACGCTCAACATGGAGATCACTCACGAGAATTACAAAAGGCCTTTCAGGAGCAGATCACTTTTTCGCATACACAACGGCGTATCGGGTCGAAGAATCATCAAGTGGAGAACTTTACGTACTCGAAGGAAACACTTTCTTTCTTTGAGGATGAGGGCATGGCTGTCTTTCAATCACAGCCTGCCCTATGGTAATCATCTACTTAATGGACCGAGTGAGAGACCAGCGAGGAAAAGACAGAACATTCTTCCTCGCAGTTGTGAACCGGAGGCAAAGAGGCCTAGACTTACATAATTTTAATAGCTTATCTCCATTTAAAGTGGAGTTTTTTTCTCTCTCTCTCTCAACTGTAATTATTTGAACATAAAGAGTTGTATATATTCATAAAGGTTTTTCTCCATGAGAAATGGAGTTTTTATATTTTATTAGAGTTGTGCACAACAGAGTTTTATTTTTCTCCAAGTTAAATGGATTTTTTTTATATTGTTCCAATTATATATTTTCATATCGTTTAACTTTTTATGGGCGCCAAAAATTACGTATTTAATCTATTGTTTTTAATAATAGTACATGCATTTATCTCCTATGATATTGTAGGATAATATACTATGAAATTCTTTTATCTTTTTTCCCCCTCATTAAAAAGTTGTTGTTTTTAATTATTAATATAAAGACTTAGAAAAAGTTTTAAACAAATGTTTAGAAATAATATATTTTTTATTAAAAAATAAAGTTTCTATTAAAAGATATACAAAAAGTATACTTTAAGTTTTAATAAGAATAATATAACTATAGTATATTAAAATGTTTATTAGTTCAGAGAAATTTTTATGATCGTTTACGAAAGTGCAAAATTATAACAGTTTTCCCCTCATTGAAGGGTACCACACGACCAGTATAATCGCATATTTAAATTGCCACAGTATCGATATAACTCTTCCTACAGGGTACATATATCGGATTATTATAGATAATGTCCACGTTTTCACCAAAAGCAATAGTAGGGAAGCCAACTGTTCGCAAAAGCGAAAAAAGTCAGTTTCCAACAATCATCTCAGAACATGCATCACAATAGACATATAGACTATGAATTTATCTACGTAGAACTGGTGAATGTTTAGCAGTTGAGGTTTCAGTTATTTCTGATTGAAAAAATCCCAGAATATGCTGTAGTTGTTCTTTATGTAGTAGAGATATTTTCTGCTCTCCTTCTGGCGGCAAGTTCCATTTAAATCGATTTAAAGCAGCATCAAAGGAGAGAGTGTTGATACTGTTTACCAATTCTACAGATGATTTATAATAGCCAGATGGGCTGGAGTATATAACTAAATTATACAATTTCCAATTCATATTAGACATTTTTTCCCACTTGAAAAGATGGTGGGAGTGTCTCCATCTTTTTCAAGTTTAATGATGAGATACAGTTGTGTATATCTCTTTTTGCTTATATGCATAGCTGGAGCATGTGGTGCTATCCATCTTTTTTTATTGATTGAATAGTCGTAGTAAATTGATTTAGAAAAAATTTTTGCTGAACTTTTCTGAAAACATCCATTTTACCAACAAGAGGATGAAACCCCAGCAAGCTAGCTATATGATTGCTTAATACAACTTTATCAAAATTTTCAATATTCGTCTCAAAAAAAACCGATTTAACTCGGAGTTATAGATAAACCGCCATTTGCCCTCATCCATTTTTCCGTTTTTGATTCTATATTCGTCATAAAATTGTCCTTTGATAAGCATTACAAACATAAGTCCTGTAATCTGTAGTTTTGTATTGTCCACTTTTTTCTTAACTTTGATGTCGATAGATTCTTTACCTATGGTTTTTATGCTATTTACAAATGACATTTCCACAAGACCCATTTCCCACTGATCGGCATCGTTTCCGAGATCAAAAGGTGTATGTAGTTGAGTCATATATTCCGAGGGCTAATTATTCTCGTCAGAAACTCTATGACTAACATTGCTGGTGAGAATAATATGTAATCCATTGCTAATAGACATGTTCATTAAGTCGATGTATTTAAAGCTAGTTGTATATTGTTTATATTCACCCATCAAACAAATATTAAGAAAATAGCAAATTGAGTTGATCAATCTCTTTTTATTTAAATTATAATAAGAATG
>JAUZNC010058584.1:17442-47860 GCA_034780395.1 Vannuccia rotundouncinata
CGTATCACGTATCACGTATCACGTATCACGTATCACGTATCACGTATCACGTATCATCGTATTATTTTCAGTCAAAATGGTCTAAAAACGATTTCAGGTTGATTTGTAATCGTGGTTTATAAATAACAATAATTAATGAGGCTAATTGTACCTTTCGTTTTGAAGCGAACACAGAATTTTCAAAAGATATTTCGTTTTCAGAAGGATAATTTAGACTCGAAAAGTTGATACATGATATGGAATATATATATATACATAGATATTCATTACAATATGTAACGTTTAGTTTATTGTGAAATATTTAAATTTATCAAACTCTGTTCAAAAGCAATTTTAACCTCCCAATATATTCTGAAAAAATATATCAATATCAGTCTTAAAATGTTTGAATTTTCAACATAAAAAAAAACCACTATATAAAAAATTTTGAAACATATTAATTTTATTTGAAGCGGTGCAATGATGCACAGACAAAATATATCAAAACTGAAGTAATAAATAAAAGTAAAAGAAATGCGAGGAGCATCTCATTAATATTATTAGAATGATTTTTGTTTTTAAATTGTATATAAGAATTTTTGCTTAATTGAAATGTTACCGACCGACCATTATACAATCAGAAGGTTAAGGAAAAAGTGTAATATGTACTTCAAATAATATATAGAGAAATAAACGTGTTTTGAAAGATAGGTTTATTTAAAATTTAAATTTAAAAGAATTAGAATTATATATTCATTCGTATGATAATTACAATATTAGTCCTTCAAATAAATGAAGTCTTAAGTCTTAAATCTGACTTCATTTTCTTTAAATATATGAACAATATTAACTCCGCGCAATATTCAACACTGTGACTGAATTATGCAAATTAACAACAATTTGGGGGAAACATCGATCTTATCAAAACAGGTTTCTTTTATGTTTGTCTGTTTTTCAAAAACATTCCTGGTTAAATAAAAAAAATGAATGGCCAGTAAAATGAAGTATAGCGTTAAGTATTGTTAAACTGTTTAAATATTTATTGAGAACCACGCAAACAAAAATGTCAGGTAAAGTTTATAAATAAAATAAAACAGGGAATTAAAATTTTTAAAAATTCTTTTAAATCTGAAAATATATTTTTAATAAAATAAATTTAGTTTTAAGTTATTTGTTAGAATTTCTAAAAATGTAATGACTTTCCACATTGAATATTGAGCAATTTATAAATGAAGTGGATACTTTTTAAATTAAAAAATAATTGTTATTACAAAAAAATATTTTGTATATAATTACAATTCAAATTTTAAATTTAAATTCAAATTATTAAACAATAATATTTGGTTCTTGAGAATTTTATTCAAATGACTTTCTTTTGTATTGTACGCCACAATTTAATCCTATTTAATACTACAAATTTATCATATTAAAATATGTTAAAATATTATTTTAAGATTTTTAAATTCCTTTTGTTTTTATTATTAATTTTTCTTAATTATACTATCGTCAGTCTATCTCAAAAATATGTTCAAATTCTAAATAAAAGTATATGAAAACTAAATAATAAATAGGAAGAAATATAAAGTTTCTTCATGTAAACAAGATTCTACCTGGTAAATCGCTCTTTATTTACTGCTAAGCATTTATTTACATAAGTCAGAATGTTCTTAAATTCCCAATCTTGAAATGAAGTTTTTTTTATTTTTACCGTAAAAGTTACTCAAGTTGATTTCTTTATATAATAAAAAAAATTTAATCAAAAAGGACAAATCGTCTTTTTTAATATTGCACAAGTGTTCTGGCTTTGGCTTTTTGTGTAGTTATCTGAATTGTCTGAATAAACATTTAAGATCACAAGATCACAAGATCATAATAAGGTGATGCGACGTCATATTTGAATTTTTTTTCGTATTGCCAGTGTTTCCCTCAAAGTCGACCAACAGTTTAGCTAATTAAGCAAGAGAATTATTTGATATCCATGTTTACTTTTCCACTTCAAAAACTAAAGTTATATTTTTACAAACTTATTAATCAATAAAATCTTTGAAGACTGTTTTTAACAAATATTTATGTTTATATCATAAAATGTAACACGCTTAAAGTAGACGACGAAACTTCTTTGATGTCGAAATTTACAGAACTGTATACAAGAGATGGAATTTTAGTTGATGGAAAAACAGTATTCAATTCAACACATCAAAAATACGAACTTATAATGCTAAAACTATAAAGTATTAACATAACTATATAAAATATATTTTACGAATATTGTAATAAACTATTTAAATTAGAGAGCTGGATAAACTAATTGATTATAAGTAAATAATATAATTAGTGTGAATATGAAGAACGAGAATAATTTATTCTCATTTATTATAGCTAAAAATTAAAAAACGGCCTTCATTACCCAAATCTTCTTCTAAACTAATTTTTAAATGACACCAATCGTTCATTAATATAATTCAAGAGATTTTGAACGATATTAAAGTTTTAAATATATAAACTTTAATTTCCAAAATGTATTGAAATATTTTATTTAAACTTAATTTAACTCCAATTTTTATATAAGACTTCAAACAGAAGAAACTTTTTACTGGACTAAACAAAAAGAATTATATTATTTTTTTAAATAATGACTTCAACTTTTATTTTGAATGCAATCTATTTCTTTACAATAATTTCAATTTATCAAAAACCTATTTTATTATTATTTACATTTTTAACTACTCAATGATAAATAGTAATGTTTATTAATGTTACTCAAATAAACGTCTATATTCACGGGTCAAATCTTTTTGATAAACGTATTAACATCCTCACAAAGTTGTTTCCGTATATAATGCTCTAAAATAATTGAGGTAATGTGGATGATAATGACAAAACAAGGAAGAACGAGTGAATTGAAGGCAAGTAGAAATTTTATAGGTTGGTCTATATAATTTATATTAAGAAATTTAACGTAAATTAATTAAAATTGATCAAGTTATACCAAAAGTAACCATCACAGCGCAGTCGTAAATGAATACAAAAGGTATATAAATTTTTTTACGAAAATTGTAATTAATCTTTTTAATTTAATTACTTTTATAGAACTCTTTGATAGAAGTGTAAACATGTTAAAAATTAATCCAAGAAATGCACTGCTGTTATGAAGTACTGATGTCTTTTATAATAAAGAAATTCATAATCTGAATTCTTTGTAAAAAAACGATTGTTGTTCCTAAGCAGGCTGACTGCTTCTTTTATTTAAAAACTTGATTGAAAAGATTAATTTGAATAAAAGTTAATGTTGTTTTTTATTTCTTTTAAAAAAATTAAATTGTCAAATATATTCAGAATATCTCAGATTTAATGTTAAAATTTTATTAAATATTAAACATTTCTTTATAAAACATTATTTAACAAACCACTTATTAAAATAGATAATAAGATATCACATTACTATCAAATCGAAAAGTAGTAAATTCGTCAATAAACATTTCTTTAATAAAGGTTTAATCTTTAACCTTTTATCAATTTAAGTAGTTAGGACAAAACCTTAATTAGTTAGAAATCGATTAAGAAATTTGATTACATAGATTCAAAGATTGTTCCACAAAGGTGCATAAAGTATTTAGAACAGCCGAATTCTCTATATTTCGTAATTAAAATATAGGTATATTTTATCAATGAATTTGTAATTTTTTGTTATAATGTGAAAAATTGATCTACAATGATATTGATTTTAAATGTTAAACAATAAATTATCATTTAATATTTTAAATAAAACCAATATTATTTGAATAGTAAAATCATATCAGTCTGCATGAATATGAATTTATTGATTGAATACAAAAAAAACATTTTAACGAGTATAATAAAGATAATAAAGCTGGTTAATGACCATTTCCTAACTTTAGAGTTATAGCGTCACACGTTTCAGACTTGCATTACTACAGACTCAATTTCCATCAATTTCACTTCCTTTTCTTGTTTATTCTTTGCGTTGAGATCAATGTTTACTGAAAACATAATAGACTTAAAACATAATTGATTTCCGTTTTCTGAATTAAATTCAATGAACTGATTAGATTTGTGATATATATAGTGTTACTGTCCATTGTTTAATTAAGTATAATATGTTCAGCAACCTCCCAAAATTAAAATTCGTGGCAAATTTATAGCGATTTTAAGACAAAAAAAATCAAAATAATGATAATATACAAAAAGTCCTATCAAATACTTATACCTTTAAAATCTATATATATACCTACGAACTGATCGATTCCATTTTTGAAAAAATTTAAAGAAAACATTTAGACACATTGGAGTTTTGTATATATCAAAAGGTTTGATAGTTTTTGTGACGAATAAAAATAACAATGTATAATATAGTAACGTTTATTAAAGATTCGCGTATAATAAAAAGAAGCATAAATGGAACGCAACAGTTACACAAGAACTAAAGCATTTCCATAATGTATCAGTTAGGACATGCGGTGGAAAGTTCTGGTGAGTCTAGAATGGTGCTGTTTTCCTAAACTTGTGTAAACAATCCCGCTGAGGTTTCATCAGGAGTCTTTGTTTTATAGGAGTTCAAAAAGCTTACGCATAAATGTCCTAACTGTGATATAAACTTGTCTGTGAATTATATTGAGTTCGGGAATGGGTTGTCTGACAAAGATTGAAAACACGGCTAAGTTGGATTGGAAGGGCTAGTCAGTAGCTACAATACATAAAGCTTCTTATCATTCATTATATTAGGATGCATTTCGTTGAGCGTGCAGGTTGAACAAGTCCAAACAACCATTTAAAACATCATCCGAGATTTCGCCTCCGATTACCTGGCGTTCTTCTTCTTCAACCTCAAAGTGGAGCTGTGATAGGTGAACGCAGGTAAATTGTAGAGACAGGGATCGTGTGTGCCCACCCGTAGAATCGACAGTCTCTATAGCAAGTAGACACTTACCTTGGATAGAAGATATATAGTGACGACTAACATTTACAAATAGTCGAAGGGAATTTTAACCTCGACAATTGGAGAATTATATTCCTTTCTAAGTGAGATTGGAAACATATACTTACGGCTTTGAGTTACATCTGTGACGCGCTTGTTAGTTTTGGAATTTCTCCTCTAAAAATGTACCAACCTCCGCCATAGTTGGCTATCACTTAGGTACCTTCTGTATTGTTGACAATCAAATTCTATTTGAAAGGATATCTAATTATCAATTCTAATCAAATATCCTTTTGATGATTTTTTTTTACTACACAGAGCATCATACACACCCATTCTATTGACACAAACAAAGTTTTAATTATTTCCAAAAACATTTGTTAACATGTCTGGTAAGTGCGTGATATGTTTCATTTATTTAATATTAATAGTCATTATTATCAAATTTTATTTTAATTGAACATTGTTTGAGTAGTGATCATAAATAAGCAATATTTTTCTTTGATATTCGATTCCAGTTAATATAATATCTAATCAATTTGGATTTATATTTTAATTTTAACACTTTTACTCTTAATTTGAGATTTTCAGTTAAGTTATTGTAAAGTTATTACACCAATAATTATTAAAAGTCGATTCGAATTTTTTGTTGTTTGAATATAAAATGCTATCAATTTTAACGGCCTTCACACAAAAAATGCAGCAACAAAATCACTCGAGTTAATTATATTATTAAATTAGTTTAATTAATATTGTACATCTTTTAAAAATTTTAAAATGATATCAGTTGAACAATAATAACGGGTATTATCTGAAAGTTTTGTAGCATGGTACATACAACCCAGTAGGTATATATATATATATATATATATATATATACATTGAACATATTAATCAAATTTAACGCTATATATTAATTTTATATTAATTATATATATTATTATATAAATTAACAGTCAGTTAACATTTATAAACATTAACTTAGCTAAAAGAACATCGCTATACATAAATTTTGGTTACGGAAGGTTATCAATTATGATTAAAATTCCCTTTATATTATATATATAATATTGTTGTGAAATAAATATACATAATATAATCATTATTTGAATTTTTACTGTTCTATATTAGAAAATATCTTTAAAATAATTCAGTTGACAAATTGTTAATTGAAAATTGAATTTTATTTCAATTATTGATTAAATTCTAATTGGCTGACATTAATAGTTAGAATTATTGGAAAATATTTAATTATGATATTTAAATATTTATATATAATATGATTACATTAACAATAAAGTTTAATGTTGGATATTTTAAAAACCTTAATCAACAGATCTATATAATCGATGTTATTGAAAATAAAATGTTTTTAAAATTTAATTCAACCAATAACTAAATTTTATTTATTATATTTTAAAATTAATTATGAAATTATTTTTTTAATTCAATAGTGAATGATTTTACAATATGTTTGAAAATTTGAACATGTTACAAAATTTATATAAATCAAACGGAAATAATTCAAAATTATAAATCAATAAAAATTTAAAAACATTTTTCCTACAAATGTGTATTGCATTACTTAATATATTCAATTCAACTTTACATCTTAACAAAGTATTAAAAATATATGGAATTATTATTTTTAAAAACTAATCCGATGAATTCTACAAATTAAATATGTTTGTATATATACACAATGAGCAATCATTCTTCTTCCCGTCTACTACAGGAAAATAACAAGGAATTTTCTATTTCTATTTCTCTTTCTCTCTCTCATCATTGTATCTACCTTTGTTTTCATTGCTCAGACGGTGAGGTCAGCCTGCCACTATTGGATGGAAGTAAATCAAGAGGTTCCTCACGCCATCCTGGACTTCAACATCAATACTCTCTGGCTTCCGGTAGTACAGGACTGCCCGTTAGTCTGCCGCGTCCACGACGTTCAAGTCGCAACGCTAACGCCCTTCTTAAACTCCACAATACCGCCTCACTGGACGTCGACTGCGTTTCCAGTCGAGGACAGTTTAGAAACCGGCCCGTATCCGCTGGTGTTGCCTCACTGGGCGGCGGACCCGGCGTTCATTACCAGGTGAACAGAGGATCAAATAGTTCCCTGGATATGAATCGCACACGATTTGCTGAAGAAGATTGTCAGTCTACGATTTTGGAAGTTCCTTTGGAAATGCTTGAGGAACCGACTATCGTGAAATTACTGCCCAGCGCTGTCCCCCGACGTACCGCGTCTGTGGGGACACAAGGGGACCTTGATGCCATTTCGATTGACTCAAGCATTGCTGCTGGTCACAGTGCCATGGCTGCGATAGGGGTCACATCTCCGCTAATGATGCATAAAGTTCCTGCAACACCACCTGTGGCCAACAAGTCCTTCGGATTGCGACGCAAATGGCCTAGCATGAAACAGAGGTTAAGTCGGATAGGTTCCATTCGAACGAGTTCTCAGTCGAGTAGCACTAACAACGGCCCCACTGGAGGCTCCCTGGAATCTGGCGTCCCTGGAGGACCGGCTGTCAACGCCCGGGTTCGATTTGAAGAGGGAGAGTTCAACCCGGATCCCGACGAAACCGATCTTCAAAAGCAGAGTAAATCTAGCTACCTCAAGGAACAGTTCTTTTCATTTTTTCAGCCCTCGGATAACAAGTTAGCGATGAAACTTTTCGGAAATAAAAATGCTCTTAATAAGGAGAAGAAACGTCAGCAACAAGAAGGGAAGTGGGTCATTCATCCATGTAGTAATTTTAGGTGAGTTTTTGAGAGTCAAGATTTTATTTTTAATATTCTGTGATAATTGTAAACGAAGTATGTTGAAAATATAGAAAATGATTTGTAAAGAATATATTAATTACAAATTATATTATTATAACAATCAGTAAATTCAAACTCATTAAATTCTGAACAAATGATGAATACATGAATCGGATTTTTATGTTATTTGCAAATGACAGAGGCGTAGAGCTATAAAAAAATTGCATATTATAATTTACATATATATGAAAAATTGTTAACATATCGCTATATATTTAATAAAGATATTAAATAAATAAATTTAGAAAAAATTGAGACAATTTCGTTATTGTTAATTTAGATTTCTTTTGAGAAGACTGAAAAAACAGCCATTTTTAGTTTATTATAGATATATTGACGGCTTTTTTCTTTTTATCACTTCTTTAAGAAAGAAAATAGAGTACATGTTAATCGAATACAATCTTTCGGGAATTGGTCTCTGTCCCTCCAACAGTTCCATTGCACACAAAAGACTAGAATTTAATGATTCAACGGAAGGTCTTTTGTTAATCTTAAATCAATAGCATGTTTTGTTAATATTGATTTAGAGATTGCCAAACTATTATTATTCTACTTTCAAAAATGTAAATTTTAAACTATCGAAAATAATTATTTCCCTTTTTATTAAAGTTATGAGTTTAATATTGCAGATTGAAAAACCCATAACATTATTTCGGTTGATGAAAAGAAATTTATACCGGAAATTGTTACCTTTAGAACTGTAAACTTTGACCAACTTTGAAAACCCGTAATCACCTAATTATATTAATACATTTAAGAATTGAGCTATTAAGGTTCTTAAAAATGCTTCAAGTTAAATATGTTTTTATACGAAATAAATATTAAATTAAGATCGATATAAAAATACTTATATCTAAGTAATTACATATCTCACCTATCACATCTTTCAGAAAAAATCTTCTTCTGGTTCATTAACATTATATGAAAGTGCAGGATCTCTTAGGATAGATATTCAATTAAAAGTGAACCATACTGAAATTTACACAACACTGCACTGTCTTCTGTTTTAATGTATTTATCATAGATCGCAAATCTATAATTCACAGATATAGGAAATTCTTAATGATGTTATCATATGGCTATGATTTATGAAGTTTTTTGATTAAAAACTTCAGACTGTTATACCGAGATTATTTTGACTGTAATCCGGATTTATGTTTGAACATGTAGAAATGATTACTGATCAATGCACAAATATTTACTTTTAAATATTTTTAAAAAAGTCCTTGGAAAATTATATTTAAAAATTGTTATCTATGTATATAAAAAATAGGGTAAAAAATTAATCGAACATTATTTTTATTATTATTATTAAAATTGATTAAAAACGAAATATGTGTCTGTTTCATTAAATGATAATATTATTTTTCTGTAAGAAATGTTACACAGCCTTGGAAGTTAAATGTATACGTCATGAGCTTACCTAGAAATTTATTTATATAAGGCTTTTACAAAGAATAAAAATCCAATTTAAGGAATAATAGAGAAGAAAATTGGCAATTTTCCCTCGAACACCTGTTTACCCGGAGGCAAAATGGTGACAACATGATTTGTATTAATTACAAATAACAAGAATGTTACTCTTTAATCAAATAAAATCTAATGATTTTCGCATATATATGAAGATTTAATATGATGTACGTGTATTAATGTAGAAAATAATAATTAATTTTTGGAAGCTCTTTGTGAGAAATATAATATTAATCAAGAAAATCCGGTTTAGTTTCAATATATTGATGTTGTTGTTTACAGTATTTATATACGAATTAAGGTACATTAATTACTAATCAAAAAATAAGGGTAAATCAATAATGTATAAAATTTTAAAGTTTATAAATTAAAACTATCGTGTATAAAATTGAACGATTATTACCCATTTCATATATGTGTGTTTATACATACACATATTTAATTTTATTCTTATAGTTATATTATTGTAGCATCTTAATATGATATCAATTAATTTTTATGAATGAATAGAACATGTAATTATTATTTGTTTCTATACATTAAATATTTTAATTTGATTAAAAATATCACAAATAATAGATTTGAAAATATTTCTAGTTTATCCACACATAAAGAGTTTTGAAGATACACACCCAAATTATTATCTCTATTCTATTCGTAATATCGTCTTACATAAGAAATAATCAAAGAAAATGAATACTATTTGTCTACAATATTAAAATCAATAAGTATTAGGATATAGATAGTTTGGTACAAACATTTTTCGAAATAAAAACTATAATTTATACATTTATACATTTATGTATTAACATGAAATCAATAATTAGACATCATTATTTTTATTATATCTACAGTTCTTAATTAAAAGAAAGCTGTAATTATTTATTTTGATTTGAAGTATAAAGGAATTGTATAGAAAACATCAATTTTAATTAGAAATGTAACGAATTTATTACACAATCAAATAATGATTAATTTTCAAGTTAAAAAAGAAAAATGACAATTTTTAAATATTTATATTTCAAACAATTATTGTAAACTTTTTGAAAATATTTAATTGGAATTTTTAATATCTCACGGATTAGACAATATGTTTACTTGTGTTATATATAAACTAACTCTATCAGAATAGAATATTGTATAAGTAGTATGTTCAGATATTTTGGATCTATCTCAAATTATTCAAGAATATAATTTTATCTAAAAAAGAGAACTTTTGTAAAATTTATTTTTAATAATAATAATATATTTGGAATTGGGAATACTAAAGAAATATCAATTTCTGTGTAAGCTTATCGTGTAAATTTATTTGATTAATTTGTTGTGTAAATCGTTTATTAAATGGGTATCAAATATTGAGCATTTTTTAAAGTTACCAATAACTAAAAAAATATATATTTCAATCAAAAAATTATTATGTTGAAATGAGACAATAAAATTATCAATAATTAGATTTCACTTTTCATCAGAAAAAAATCATATATACTAATTTTATTTTTCTTGTGTTTAGAAGAATTGAATTGTAAATTTTAATAAAACAAAATAAAAATATTATAATTGTGTGAGGTAGAAACGTTGCTATAATATTGTTGCCGATTTAAAATTAGATTTTTTAATATTTAATTATTGTGTATTTAAATGTTTTTTAATTATAATTTTATTATTTATATAATATAATGCAGAATAAGTATTTTACTCTTTTTATTATACGATTACTTGTTCAGTTAAAGATACCGATTCAACAATTCAATTTTTTCTCTAAAAAGTCCAATTTCACCGTATTTATTTGATTTTTTATGATAGTAACGAAAAGGTATGTCAACTTTCTTAAAATGTCTAACCTCCCAAGGAAAGTTATCAACAAAGTTTTGTCGCATATACATTGAGTTTTCGGTTAGATTGACAGAAAAAAATATATAAATGGACAAAATTACAAAATTCCTACATGCAATGTTTCAAAAGGAATGTGAAGTTTGTTGTTTTTACGAAGATTTTTCCTCAAAAATTATTGATTTTTAGTCGGAAGTGTTCAGCAAATATATCGTTATTGTTGCTACATTTATTTTATTATTTTGTTTTAGTTACAAAATTGGGCTTCACTTTTATTGTTTCACTTTTATCATTCCCATTTGGATTATTTCTTCTTTAATCAATCTAGTTTAGTTAAATCATTTGTTTTAGGGACATTTCTAGGAAATACAATGCACTACGTCTGCAACATACGGATAAAAAGATTAAATTTAAATATATATTAATCAATAAAAATACAAGATGAAATACAAAGTAAACAAATTAAAAATCTCCGTATAAAATTTCATCATTATACAACTAGCCAGTACAAACTTTTAAAATTGAAATAATGAAATGGATATTTATTTGTTTAGGAGAAGCGGTGTAATTTTATCCGTTTTATATTTAATCGTAATTTTTATTATGTGTCGCTCTGAAATACTCCGCCATATTCGATATAGAGTATTCAAATTTCACAAGGGAACAAGAGAACCAATAGTTTCATTTAATTCATATTTTTAAATTTACGATAAAATAGTTGCAATGTGGTTATAAATGCCATTTTTTATCATTTTTAAGAATAATTTTATACAATATAAATATTTTTTTTAATTTCAGTAATTTCATTTAATTTTAATTTTTTTAGATATTTATAATGTTCTTTGCAGCCACGCCCAACTTTTGTTGTATAATATAATATCAAATATTATTTAATGTTATTATAATTTTTGGGTAAAATATTAAAAAGCATTTTGTTTTCGACAATAGATCAGTATTGCAATTATCAAGCTTAACATGTATGTAGAGTTTTTATTAATTGAAAAGTATTTTAGAAAAATGTTTGGGCGTTGTCTGATATATTACTATTAAATTCTGTTTATTATTTTTTTAATATTAAATTAGTGTTAAATGGATTGAATATATCAAAGAATATCTGCGAATTCCGGTTACTATAAAAGTCATTCAATGTAATTTTGTTGAATATTTACTCTGGCCTACTAATTAATATCTGCACAGTGTCATTCGGTGTGGGTTGATGATAAACTTCTGGATATAAGATGTTATCCTATAACTGACGAAATATAATTTATTGGCAGACGCAGGAAATAAAAGTTTTGCCAAAAACTTGTATCATTGAAATAATATAATAAAAAAATTCATTGATCTAAGTTTTTCGTTTTGAGGAACAATTCCTTTTTGAACGATAGCAAAAAACAAATACATTAAATTTGAAATATTAGTATTAAGTGTATACCAAAGTCGTAAACATAAATAATTTTAAAGCAGAACGGAAAATGATATTTCTTGAATTTCTTCTATCATGATTATTTCAAAAATTTTATACTTAGTATAATTTAAAAAATAGAAATAAACGAATTTGAATACATTTTGTAATAAACCATCTTGTAATATACTATCTCTATATTTTCATAGGTAAGAGTAAGGATTCTGGTGGTTTTGTAAACCTTTTTATTATTAGATTTATGGAAGGCTGTAACCTTTTTTAATAAAATATTGTGTATGTAATGGAACTTTATTTTTACCTAAATATCTTGTATTAATAGTGGCTAAAAAATCTCGAATCCTTCCATCAAAAAGAAATCTTAACCGAATTAAAACGAATCATCAACAATACATATTTAATTAAACTATATGGTGTAAAATTCTCTTCGTAAAAAACACTGTAGGATGCAAAAATCCGCAATTAAACATGAAACTGTGTTTAACATAAAAATTAAGAAATATGTATTCTCAAAAAAAAAATCTCAAAAATGATGTAAACACTTTTGTAAATTCATTCAACTTTTCGTAAGCATTAACAAATCAAACAACGATGCATATTATTACAGTGTAGGTACATATAATTCCTCACGGCAGAACGTGGTTAAATGATGTTCAGAGCAATAAACCGTACCATTCATAACAAATCTAAATGACAACTTGCGATAATTCCCCTTTACACATATACTCTCATAAAGTCTTTATTTTAGTAATTACTTCTAAAGTCTCTTACATATGCAAAGTTGTACTTTATAATGACTGTATTTTGCTTACTATTATTATTATTATTGTGTGATTTATATCGCTATATTATTAATATTAATCAATATATTGAATATATTATAATACTCCTAATTATTTCCAGCCGTATGTTCTTTTCATCTATTCAAATATACAATTTAATTGCGACGCATTCATAAGGTTATCTAAGATATTATATTAAATTTCACCAATTTATTTTTTAAATACATATTTTTATTTTATACGAAAATCTTTTATTTCATTTTAAATATATACATTATTGATTTCTAAAACTTTCTAATTTCTGAAAATTGTCACGATTCTTTACTAGCTTTCAATTTCAGAAGAAGAAAAAGTTTTAACGTATATGTAATAATTATTCGTTAAATCTAATCAATTTAAATAATTTGATTATTTTACTATAAATAATTTATAGTTCGATCAAAAGGATCTGTTAAATTGACAAAGATAAAATATCTACTTTGTCTATATTTCTTAATTTCAATAAATATTTTGTTTAATCAAACCAACAATCTTAACATCCGAATACTTATTTCACTATGGAGTAATCTTCCTTTGATGCATTGCCGTCGGCTGAATCTATTATATCATGTAAGATTTCAGTCTAATCCTAAATTCTTTTTGTATTCAGTTTGACTAAAGAAATTTTATTATAAAAAAATGAACTTCTTGGAATACTTGAAATACATTTATAATCTCTACGTTAGGCAATTTATAATTTAATTATGTTGGTATAACCGTGTTTGTTATGCTGATGTAAAATTATATGTCCACTCTAATTATTGTTCCATTATACCTTTGAAAAGAGCCTCAAGTAT
Source organism: Vannuccia rotundouncinata (assembly GCA_034780395.1). Classification (NCBI taxonomy): domain Eukaryota; kingdom Metazoa; phylum Platyhelminthes; order Proseriata; family Coelogynoporidae; genus Vannuccia; species Vannuccia rotundouncinata. The sequence goes on from JAUZNC010058584.1 coordinate 31,528, forward strand.
AATCAAGAGTTTTACTATAATAACTGCATAACTCTTGTGTGTATAAGGTCATGTCATATACTCTTTCTAACTTAAGAAATTGATTACAATTAATTTATTTTAAGAAACTCGTGCACTTATTTTAACATTAAGATCCAATTTGAAACATGTAAAAATTTGTAAAAAAAGGATACTTCTAACAATTCGCAAACTTATAAATATTTATATAAAGAATTTAGACATCAATTGAACCCAATTTTGAAATATTTATATACGTTTAAACAATCTACAAAATATTATTGTGTAATCAATATCAGATCGATAAAATTTATGGAAGATCACTCCAACATCTATAAACATTTTTCATCCCTTATTTTGTACTTTGTATATTTATTTTTTCAAAAGATACTGCAAAACAAATATCTTAATCAATTTTTTATTATTAAATAAAAGTGAATGAAAAAGTATTTAATTAAAACATCCTAGATAAACATTATTTAATTATTTCTTTAAAAAATAACTTATTATCCATCGATATTAAGCATATATGTACATATATATATTTATTCTACATTTTTGCATTGTAATGACAGTTTTGTTACATTTTTAAATCCTTAACAGCTTCAATCATTTCAGTTTAGTTTTACTATTGTTAATTTATATACGCATCCCAAAATATACATTTTAATATTTTCATTAATAGCTTAAAATTTGTGTCATTAGGATTAATTTGTTAATTAATATACTTGTGTCATACGTAATCATGATTAATTTGACAAATGATCGAAATATTATAGGGGATAGAATATAGTTTTATATTTGGAATATTTTATATGATTAAATTAATATAGTAATATCACTAAGATTATAATAACTTATATATTATTTATGACAGTCTAAAAATAACTTTGGATTCTCATTTAATAAAATCGTTTAATAAAATAATTTTAAACCGGTAAAAATTATTCTGATAATTATAATTTTTGAATTTAAAATATTTTGATAATTTAATTTGTATATAAGAATTCTCCCAACAAAATCTATATGAATTCAAATTGTATATTCTATTTAAATATTTTACAATGGATTTTATGTAAACAGAATAAAGAATTATTATACTGATAAGCAAATGAAAAAATCCAAATTAAACATTGAATAATAAAATAGTAAAGTTTTAAACAAATAAATATCAATTTTACAAACAAAAACATTCAAATAATTTAAGTTACATTTGTCCTCTACAAATGCTTCTGCTGTTGTATATTCTTAACAAAATAGTTCGCTTTGTTGAGGCATCTTTTTACACAGAAACTAAATTATAGAAGTGTTTTTCCCTAAATAGATATAACAAATTCAAATAAGCGTAACATCTTATAATTAAGCTTCTAATTTCAGAAACAATATTTCTTACTATATAATCAACATTTTCGACAATTTAAGAATATTTTTGTATTTATGAATAATCACAAAATATTCATCGTTATAAACAATAAAGGATTGATTCACGTTTATCAATTATTCATTTACATCTCTCAATGCTTTAATCTTGTATTCCATTTCTTACAAAATTGTTATTTGATTTGATTTTGTATAGAATTTCTAGTTATTATATTACTAATTTGGTGAGATGTATGGTTTTAATTTTCAATCTATTTCAAATCCTTATAATGATAAAAGAAAATGAAATTTAACACAAATGCTCTTAATATATAAGGAATAGTTTGAAATTTAATATAAACAAAAACAAATTTTAATATATATTTTCTAAGATTTGTAAAACAATAATTTTGAGAATATTTAACAAAAACAAATAAATTTTTTAAATTATATAGTTAGAAGTTTTGAATAATTCACTTTTTTGTTTAAATATAAAAAATTATATTTAAAATGTGGAATGCGGTTCATTCACATAAATGATATTACATTTTTTAAATGTAGTTTTCAAGGATACATAATATTACATTCTATACATTTATCTATTTTAGGATGTTCTGTTAATTTCACATATATTTTTCACTCGTAAAAATTTCAAATTATAGATAATATGAGTAATATAAAATAATTTATAAAACATGCAAGGAGAATAAATACCTCCGCTATCATTGAAACCAACCAAACCTGTTACCAACTAATGAATACCACTGCTCCATTACACCACACCTCACCATTCCAGATTCTACTGGGACGTTCTTATGCTTGTGCTCCTCATGGTCAATCTCCTTATTCTCCCTGTTGCGATCTCATTTTTCAATGATGACCTTAGCTCCCATTGGATTGTCTTCAACTGTGCCTCAGATACCATCTTCGTCTGTGATATTATCGTCAACTTCAGAACAGGTAAGTCCCCCTATAAACCGAGGGAATGTTTATTTCTATAAGAGGGTATAAGTGGGATACTTCTGTTTTCTTTTCTTTTCTGTTTTCATCCCTATTACTCAAGTATTTGTTCGTATATCTTAAATAATAAACACTCGCTATTGTATTGTTAGAGCCTCCCCCTAGCTTCTAGGTTTTAGAGAATCACGAAAGCTCTACCCGTGTAGCCGGGGTTACGAATAGTGAAGATTGAATGTAAGTATAGATAAAAACAACTTTTCTTTCTCGGTAATTCTCTGAAGGTGCGCTCGCTTGTCCGACTTGAATTCTTCCTTGAAAACGGAATTTGGGTCGACTGAGTGCCTGTATAACTTGTCTTGACTATCTTGAAGAAATTATAAGCGACAGTTTTGAGCTGTTTCATCAATAAATCTATCGGAGTGTTTTAATCTCGGTTTCTTGTTGTACTTTAACTCCCCAAGGTTTATATTGTTTCTTTATAGCAAATTTTCGTCTTAATAACCACAACATACGTATTAAAATGCGTCGAAAATTATTGATTATATTGTGTTTTGTAATAAAATTTGTAGTTTTATTATGTATGTGGTCACAACTGAATTATATTGTATACCATTAATTTGTAACATTTTGAATGTTGCCAATGCTGAATATAGTACGATATTTTTCGGAATCTAATTTCTTTTTTAAAGCTGTATATATTTTCACTTGATATTCCAAACTTTTCAGAAATATTAAAAATACACAAAAAATCATCAGAAAATATCTTAATACATTTTAAATATTTTAGTCTTATACTTTTTTACGAATTTATGAATATGCAAGAGGGCATCAGATTAAATTTGTGAAATATCATTATAATATGTCTTTTTGTGCGTTGGTTGGGTTAATGAAGTTTGTTCAAATAAATTATGCTGCATGATCTTTTATGTCTAAATAATTTTTAACAAAATATGAAGCCATTTTTTCTAAATGTCTCCTGTGGCATAGATCTATCCATTACCCTAGGATAAAACACCCATAAATATATTTTTAGATATGAGACTATGCACATAATTACAAATGAGATTTTCTTTAATATTAAAATTTCTTGATAAATAGCATAATTTATTTCGCAACTCCCCCAATTAATTAGAATTTAGGACAAATATTTTATATTGTTTCATTTTCAAATAAAATAGATTTTTGTTCTAGAATTTTATGTTGTTTTATATGAAATATTTTGCTTAACTTATTATGCTTTATTTTGATATTTAAGCAATTTTTTTTAAAACTTTTAAATTATAATTTTTATAGTTTCTTATTGTGATAAAATTTTCATAAACTTTATAATGTAAACATTCTTTCAAAATCTTTCAGAAACAAACTTATTACTAAACATTTTAATAACTAAATATAATTCTAATTTAGGTGTTACATTATTTTCTATATTCATCGCTTTTATTTGGATACTAGAAGATTCAGTAGTTCTATTTAAAACCGGAACCAATTAAAATGATATATATATATTTTTAATGAATCATTCATTGCGTCTGTCTTTGCTAATTTTGAGTCATCTTTCTCGCGAATTCCAACAAAGGTGTCGTTACTGATGACTTCGCTGATGAGATCATTTTAAACCCTCGCGAGATTGCTCGACAGTATGTCAAGTCCTGGTTCTTCCTGGACTTACTCAGTTCTATACCAATGGACTACATCTTCCTCATTGTGAACAAGGGCGACAACTACAGTCAATTTATCCATGCTGGTAAGATTACATCAACTATGAATTTAATCTGTTTTCCATTCATAATAAAAACTTTATTGATAAATATTATCGATTTAACCAATTTTTTGCATTATTACATTTCTCAATACATCCGGAAAAGTTAGGAGAATTATTGGAAACTTTATAAATTATTTCAGTCAAGCAAAATTCCTCTACTAAAGCTAGCCGCAACCTCCATTTAAACAGTTTGACGTGGCAGAATGGCGTCCACTTTCAGTTTTGTCTTTTAATTAATCACCAGACGAAAGTTGTGATCTTTAATAAACCTATAATATGAGTTCCCATAATTTTTCACAGTTTTCTTCTATTTAGCTTGACTAAATATAGTTAAAGAAAGTTGCAAGCTTCAGTTACGCTTCTGTATTTAAGCATTATAAAAGCAGATCTTTCCTCAAATTAGCGTGAATATACTGTCTACTATAAATATTTTATCCGAAAAAAAGAGGTTAGCTAATAAAAAATTGATATAACCATACAATTTGTTTAAACAACGATATTAAACTGAAACTAACTAAATTTTAGAGTATTAATTGTAAAGATATTCCTCAATTTACATATGTGCCGGAATTACACCTTAATTGCTTAACCTCATGATGACAAATGGTATTATGACTATTTTTTAAACAATAAAAATGCTATTATCATCAGTTCAAAAATATTTTTTTAATGGAACTTTATAGTGTTGTTATAGTGTTATATCAATTCTTTTATCATATCAGCTAGCTGATTTAACACACATTTTCCCAGTTTGACGATGACGAAATTATTTTTGGTTGAATTAATTATACTGATATTAAGTTATTTAATTTATATTCTTGAATACACAGAGCTAACTATCAACTAATAAACATGTTATGCAATGTCGTTCTACATTTGCATAGTGAAATAATCATTTTAATAAAAACCATTTAAAGGAGAAAAATAATATTACTTACAATATTGCGCGTTACATAATATTAATAATACGTAATTGTACCTTATCGAAAAGATATTGGAAAATCAAGTTATAAAAAGCTTCCGATAATAGAAATATGATCTGTTTTTAATAGTAAATTTAGGTTCGAATTTAGGTTCTATAGAAATAATCATCATAACATTTTGACTTAAACAATTTTTGATCTATTATGCAACAAACGATAACATAATGTTTGGTTGCATTATTTTGCTGACTTATATTAAATTTAATTAGAGATCTGTTGTCAACATTTAGATCGGATATAGATCATAAATATATTTCTAAATTATATATACATATACTAAGTTTAATAATCACTTTAAGATTTACAAATAGTTTTGAGTTATACGACACAAAAAAAAATATTTAAAGTTGTTTTTTTTGCGAAAAAATAATTCAAAATACTTTCTGGATAAAATTATTACCCAACATAAACTAAAAGACGAGAATGCATTAATTTCGGAAGGAACACTCTCCTATAATAATATTTATATAAAAGACAATCGATAATTAAAGAAATGATAAACATAAAATATGATTTTTCCTTCTTTCGTATGTAAATGTCTTTTTTGTTTTCTTAATTTTCCTAATTGACATCGAAGAATTGCTACTCCGGAAACGTGTTTATATATTATTTTATTTTGAAATTTAGTCTTGAACATGCTTATATTTAAAGGATCTGTTATTTATTTTAATATAGCATTCTGTCTCAATTCGTAAATTTGAGAATAAAAATAACAATTTCTTTGAATTTAAGCAAAATAGTTAGCTGAATTTCAAAAATAGAAAAGAAAGTTGTCAATTCATTGTTTATAAAAAAACATTAACCGGCCTATATTTTAATTTCAGGTAGAACTCTTCGAATCCTTCGGCTAGCGAAGCTGCTGAGCATGCTTCGACTGCTCCGTCTATCACGGCTGGTCCGATATGTCAGTCAATGGGAAGAGGTTAGTTAGTCCTCACGGAAGTCAATTTCCCACAAATTAACAATCTTATATGCACAATATGTAGCTACAATTACAGGGTTTGGGCATATGGAAATGCCTCCTGAGAGGAATAATATAATAAACAACTTCCTGTTCTCTTAAGTATAAGTCAAGTAACTAATGGGTAACAATAATATCTAATCAATATAGTGATAATTAATGCAGAATGTTCTATGAGAACACGTGTACTGCAGCGTGTCTAGTCATGATATGCTCTCATAGAAAGGTAGTTCAAGGGGAAGGAATTACTTACTTGCTTACTACCTCCTTTCTTACCTTTCTATTCAATCTAGCTCCTCAAAATTGTTTTCTTTGATATAGGGACAAGAGAAATTAGGAGTCATTTTAAAAATCTATATAATAAAAGTGAAAATCGTCAAATTGAATCTTTCTGTGTACATTGGTAAATGTAATCATTTCTTAGCGAAGAAGTAAAATGATTTATCTATTTTCCTAATAGATCTTTAATACGATCATCGTTTCTTGAGTTTTGTTCAAGTAATCGGACATATTTTATTCCCTTTTTACAATCGATCTTTCTTCATCAGAAATTATTAATGCTATAAAATATTTTGTTCATAACTTTACTTGTATATTTTGAAATGGTTTATATTTTTACAATTACAATTACAATTACAATGTACAATTATATTAATTTTAAGGAAAGTAATTTTGTAATTTTAATAGAATAATACATACTTTATAGTTTTACCTGTGAGCTGTAATTTACATATAAATAAAATTGAAATAATATATTGAAAATAGATTTATTCCATTTATTGAAGAATGTGACTTTCAAACATATTTTCTGTATTAATTTATTTAGGGTTTAATAAAGTGAAATTTGTAAATTAAATTTAATAAGTTTCTGCTGGTTTATAATATGAATAAGTGAATATAATATTGCTTAATTTTTAAATGTTGTGTATTTCATAAAATACAGGTTTAGTGTATAAATATATTTTTTTAATATTTAACTAATAAACGACCACTTTTAAATGTAAAATTAATTTATTTCAGCTAATTGTTAAAGTGATTTAATTATATTTTCACATTAAATAATATTCTGCATTTTGTCCTTTATTCTCTCCTTAATAGTTCCTCAATGTCGCTAGCAAGTTCATGGGTATCTTCAATCTGGTTCTTTTAATGCTTCTTCTTGGACATTGGAACGCCTGCTTGCAATACCTCATCCCAATGCTTATGGAATTTCCGAGTACATCCTGGGTGGCCAGGTGTAAGCTTCAGGTACGTTGAAAATTAAAAACAAGTTACTGCAGACAGGTATAACAATAAACTGAGGAGATTAACTTGAAATACAATCTTTATTCATTTACTTTTACAAGTAATAATCCAGGGTAATCATATTACATAGGTACCCATAGGCATAGGTGAATGAACTGAATGTTGACCTTAAATATAAAATAAGTCTTTCAAAGTACATTATTTTGACAGACTTTTTAAAATTGTCATTAAATCCATTCTAACTTTTTAATTAGATTATGTTCAGCTATAAATCAGAGTAAAACAAAAATATAACATTTTCAAAATATTCTAAACCTGTTTTCATCAACGTTTATTTTATAGAAATCAAAAAAACTGTTTAAAAATAATTTACAAAAAGTAAACCGATTTCCAAAAACAATAATTTGTTTTGATTTTATTAATAAACTAAATTATTTAAAATATTTAATATCAGTAAAAATGCATATATTATAAAAATGAAAATGTTAATAAACATAATATAAAATAATTCTAAAAATGTTTTCTATGAGTATTTAAGAAAATAATTGATATTAAAGCTTTTCAAATTAATGAAATTTAACAAAAAAATTCTTAAAGTGTTCAAAATTAAAACTGCATTTATTTACAAACAATCAAACAATATTTCAATAAATTTGAGACAACATTAACTAAAATTATAATCAAATTCAACTGTAAAAAGATTTCGTATATCTATTATTGTAAATAAGATTTATGTACTAAACTTTATTTTTTTATAAATAATCAATATATGTAAATCGAACACACCTATCATAAATTAATGTATGTTAGCAAATTCTAAATTATATTATATTTTATTATGATTATTTTTTATTCATATCATGAAAATGAAGACTAAAACAAAGTTATTAATAACATTATTGAATAATATATAATACGTTTAAGTTGTAATATCATATATTCTATTTTTGTTTTTTTCTTAGGATCAGAACATTGAATAATTTTTTGTAGACAAAGGAATTATAATTTAAACAATTATTTTTTAAAATTTATATTTCTCATAATTATATCAAATTTTTTAACATGGTGTGTGACTATTTTATTATATAACAAATTATTCTATATAATGCATATTAAAAAATAATACAATTTCTACATTAAAGCTTGTAAAATTCGTTTATAACTTTTTTCAATTATCGTTCAGAACGATCGAAATTTTTTTCCAATCGTATTATTTGCGAAGAGTTAAATAGACAAATTCGCTTTTAAATTGAGTTATATTGATATGGGGATAACACTATTTTCTGTCAATATAGAGACTATTGCTATAGTTACATATAAGGACGCAAGTTTTTATCTGATCTAGGTGGGAAAAAATTGTAAAGGCGTAGTTATAGTGTAGTAGTAGTGTAGTTGTAGTCTGTCTGTTTAGATAAGAAACATAAAGTAATATTATAGATCGAGGGAAAGCTTAGAAGATGGAGTGAGTGATGGAGCGTGGGACGTTCTGAACAGTTCTAAGGCAAGTTACGCTTGATAGATTTCAAGAGGGATGTCTTAACTTATACGGCATTTTCGTTTGGTTAAATCGGGACTATATTCTTGAAAATCTATTCTGTCAAAATAATGAGCGGGTTTCTTTTTAAAGTAAAAATATTTGATCAATTTTAAATACTTTATGGAAGTATGTTCCAAATATTCTGACTATTTGTTAACAATTTTCAAATAAATTCCAGCGTGTGAATAACTCTTTCTTTGTTAACAAAAACAAAATGAATACTTTTGTAATAGTTATAAATTTTTGGTTTAGTATATTTAATTAATGCATTTGTATGTAACGATTAACTGTATTATTAATAATAAGATTTTTATTCAGCAATGACTCATATCACTTCTAAATCAAATAAATAGGCCTTGAAAAACGAAGTTCATTGTTTTGATAAATTAGCCAACTTTTTTTGGTTTAAACATTATTTGTATAATTTTTCCGTGAATTTTTTGTTTACTTTACTGTTTTTAGATATTGTTTTATTTTTAATCTATTCAAAATTATTTTTGTTTTGTACAGAAAGCTGATTGGTTTGATCAGTATACCTGGGCCCTCTTTAAAGCCATGTCTCATATGCTCAGCATTGGATACGGAAGATTTCCACCAATTAGCATCAGCGAAGCTTGGATTACGATTGTTAGCATGATGACTGGGGCCACATGTTATGCTCTCTTTGTGGGGCACGCAGCAGCCCTTATTCAATCATTTGATACATCTAAGAGGTTCTATCGGGAAAAGGTACCTAAATCTTTTTACTTTGACTCAATAAACTTATATCCAAAGGAATAAAAGTATGCAATAGGATCGTGACCAAAAAAAACCTTTTATGTTAAACTATTTAATTTAAAATTAAATTATACTTTGAATTATTTGGATCTAAAATATAAAAATTGATTTTGTGCACAAAGAGAATGTTACCTTAATAAATGAATAATCTACCAAATCTCTATTAACCTAGTTTTCGTATTAATAAACAAAATGTTTCGACTTTTGATCTATAATACCACATTTATTTGTGTCGAATAAAGATTTGTGCACATTATAAAATATCTCAAAAATTTTTATAATCATTCTTCAAAGGAATTTTTTGTACATTAGACATAGCCTTAATTGTAAATCTTTCCGACATATAAAAAGCTTTTTTTGTTTTATTACTTCATTAAATTTGTAGTCATATTACTGATGATGTGGAAAAGAGATTTGTTCAGTGACTGAGAGAATAATTTTTAACCAAACCATAAAATATAATTATTCGTTCCAAATTTCACAAAAACAGTATATAGTTCATATTATATGAAACTTTTCTTGAATAAATATTATAAAAAACAACATATGCCAAATATTCAAAGAATTATCGGGCATGTATAGTTTAAATTTATTATTATTATAAACTTTTTAACCTATTCAACCTCCCAATAGTAACCCATTTGCCAATTTATTTAAATTTTCAGCAATTTTGACTTCACATTAACAAAGAAACGATACCCTATAATAAACGTAATGTAATATAGGCTCATACAAAAATGAGTATGTAGTGCAAATAGGCATTTAAGAGTGTATCACCGTTGTTGGTACTTAAGTGTATAATCAAAAATGTTATTGATTAAAAATATTTAATCATAGTTATTTATAGTTACGGACTTCTTGTTAAATTCAAGGAAATTGTATTTCGACGCTGCCATTCTAAGATTAAAATATTTTGTTTTTATTTTATTCAAAATCGAGAACAATTTTGATAGAAACATACATTTTATAATCATAAAATAAATCAAAAAACGACTATTATTAACACCTTATACTGTCGCTCCAAAGTAATAGTTAGTCAGATTAAATACTTTAAATAAACTTATGTAGGCTTCTAGCCATAATTTAAGTTTGCATTAGGATCATTTTTATCAAATAAGAATTGATTTGAACTTATACATTACAAAGATAATTATTTCATATTTTTTTCAAAAATTTCATTACTGGAAAACTTTGCTGTACTTTTACCGCACCCAAAAAAACAAAGTTTACAAATCATTACAGTAGCATAATGTAATTCAACATATTATTATGTGTATATTTTGCAATAATAATTAATATGCGATATCCAATATCCAATATCCAATATCCAATATGAAAAAATTGTTTTAAAAAAATGCTGTCTAAAAATTCTTTATTAGTATAACGGGAAGAGGTCTGATATTTTCATATTTGATGTTGAATAGTTTTACGGACTTAAAATTATTTGTATTCAATAAAACTGACAGTTATACGATATACACAGTTCAAATTATCCAAATATTTTTAGATTTGTTATTGTTTATAAATTCTGAAATATAGCTGATAAATGAAAGGTTGTGGGAATAGAATTATCTATTTAAACTTTTAAACTTTAGCACATATCAAAAGCTCATGTCAGTTTCAATTACTATGCATTAAAAGGGGATTTACTGCCATTTTTTGATAAAAGTTTTATTCAAGCAAAAAATTAAATCCATATTGTCAATAAAAACAACAATGGTGGGAGAATTTTTTAATGTGTAGTTTATGAGGGAAAGTGTCAGGATAAGTTTGAATATTTAATTTTAAAAATATACCATACATATCTTAAAAGGCAAGTTGTATATTTCCATAATTGTTATTTAATCACATTAGTTCAAGCAAGTTGAGGAGTACATGGCGTACCGAAAGCTGCCCAGAGCCTTACGACAGCGCATTGCCAACTATTACGAGCATCGATATCAAGGGAAAATGTTCAATGAAGCAGAAATCCTGGATGAATTATCTGAGTGTTTGCGGGAGGTGAGCCAAGTCTACTATTTTTATACATCAATTTTGAGTGGGCGCATGAGGAAAAGAGCATTGGAAGATGTTTAAGAATTAGCGAGACACCAAAACGCGTTTACCCTTATATTTTATAAGGTCAAGTGTATTTTATAATAATGAGTTCTTTCAATGGAATATGTTTTACTTTAAATTAGTAAAAAACGTAACTATATGTTAGAAACATTTAAAATATTTCAATTCCATTTTTGGATTATATTAAAAATCACACTTTCTTTTTATATTTTATCTTTTTAAATTCAAGATAATATAATAATAATGTAATTGTTTTATGAGAAACAATTTTATTTAATATATTAAAGTCATGGCCGGCGTAAATAGTATAAATAGTAAATAGTATAAAGATTTTCCCAATAGAAATATACTTTAGTAGTTTTGGGGAAATTTATGATCGTGATATTATAACAAAGTTATTAAATCGTATAATTAGACAATATGTTTTAAAAATTACATTAAAAGTAAAAAATTTATTCATAAAATGTCAATCGAAAAAATTATTCACAAAATATTTCTAAATAATTGATTGATTTTTTTCTTCTATTAATCTGCGTAAATATCGATCAGAATTATCGGCAAGTTTAAAAAAAATAATTACAGCATTAGAGCTTGAGACTTTTTTAAATTAACATTTTCAGTAAACGCTCCCCTCAATTCCTTTCATTTTAAATCAACGAATGTTTCTTACATACAGCCTATAATTATGGTTGTTATTATTAGTTGAACAATCTCTCCACAGATTTTACTTTTTATTGCAGATTTATTTCAATTCTTTCAGCAGAAAGACAATTAACTGACTCAGACTAGGAAATTAATCGATTAATTTTCTTCAGCTATTCCACTTTATGGAAGAGAGATAATCTTGCCCGCACGCTTTATCGAACTTATTCATTTTGTGTAAACAATCCCCGGTCTATAATTCACCAGGCAACTAATTTGCATGCGCACACAAGATCTTTGCAAAAAGTTCACATTATATATAGAATACTAGAATCTAAATTACATCAAGAAACCGCCACCAGTATTGATCCGTAACTATGTTTCATCAATGTTTTGTTTGCGGGAAAAAGTCTCGCATTTAAATTTTCAATAAAATACAAAATTTCCGGATGTTCGACATTGAAGAAGCCAATTTTATAAATAGATTCTAGATTATATCACGAATTCTGTCTGACATCTAATTTTACTCGAAGGCTGTCTGGAATAAACAAAAAAGGCACACATATATATAATATATTTGCACTTGAAAAAGTCGTCTTTAAAGTTAAAAGCTCCAACAATATTCATTTTAAATTTTGCTTTTTAAAATAAATTTCCAGATTTTAATTTCGCTGTCATTAAGCAACTAGATTATTAAATAATATATTTTTATTGTTTCACTTCTTCTTAGTTTTTTTTAACTCGCTTTTTTAGAATTATAATTTTTAAAATAAAAGTAATTTAAATTTAAAAAATTTAAATTAGCTTTAATTGGAATAAAAAGCAAATATTTAAAAAAAATTGCTTTAATAATTATGACGTGTTATAGTTTACTGTTTCTACATTATGTCAGTTTCCTTCGATATACGATTAAAAAGCATGCAGAATATTTTTACGTTTCAAACCTTAGTTTTCAAATTACATCGACTTTCTCTTATACAAAATTCAACATCTAAAAAAGTCTATTTTAGAAATCGAGTTATCCAGTGTTTGTCTTTTGGCAGCAAATCATCAACTACAATTGTCGGGCTCTGGTGGCAGCAGTTCCCTTCTTCACCTACGCCGATCAGGATTTTGTATCCGAGGTGGTGACCAAACTTAAGTACGAAGTGTTCCAGCCGGGTGACCTCATCATCAAGGAAGGCACCATTGGCACCAAGATGTACTTCATCCAAGAAGGCATCGTGGATATTATAACCAAGGAGGGCGAAGTGGCTACAAGTCTCTCGGATGGATCTTATTTTGGAGGTATTTAATAATTTGGATTATTTTGAGAATGATTTATTAATATTTAATACTATCAGACGATTCTTTTACACGTGCTATGCAATAATTTATGTTAATTTATTAAGAATTTCTAACAAAAACAAAAAAAAAATTTTATGGGGAGAAAAGTTGTTTTTATATCCAAGTTAGTGTTAGATTAAAAAGAAGAATAACTAAAAAAATGTTTTTTGTTTAATTATATATAGAAATTGCCTAGTAACAACCGTATTGCTGTTTCGGCTTCAGAAGGATTTGAATATGATATTATTCGTGATTAATTATTATTGTAATTAATACGAAAAATCAAGTTGTCATGGCAATTTTTTTGATGATACAGCCAAATTGTAACATTTTTCTAAATGGACAAATAAGTTTTTCAGTTATAAATATTATAATTCGGAATATTATAAAACTGGGGGAAAAAATATAAAAATCTCAAAAACAAAAGGCTAATATCAACGAATTAATGTTAATAAAATTAAATTTAAATTAAATGATTGATTGATTGATTTTTATTAATTTGAATAGATAATCTGAATATTCCGACCTTGACATTGGGGTCAAAAAAACTTTATAAAAGATATGACGTTTTTTTCAATAAACACTTTAATACGCGCGTGTCAAACTAGACTGAGAATTATAGTAATTAAAATTATGAAAACAAGACATTTCCACGTTAGCGATCTTATAAATTAAAAGTATGATATTATTTCAATCTGAAATTTTGATTAATTAAATTAATTTTAATATTAGAATTAGCTTAAAATATAATTACTTCTTATATAATAAAGAAGTATTCTTATAATTTCCCTAAACTAGTTCTCTTTAATGATAATAATACGTATATAGATATCAAAGGTGTAGGATGCTATTTTTTGTCAAATAATCAAGTGTTGATTGCATCCCAACTGAAATACATTTGATACATAACTCAACCGTATCTAACAATCGAGATGTGTTTTATTTATTTATGTAAAAAAGCATTTGTCAAGGCAGAAGTTAACCGAGAATTGTTTCTTCATAGATTCCATAAGTGATACTTCACAAGTTCTTTATTGATTTCTTTTTCAATGTAATTAGTGTGTATGTAATTGATACGCAGCAAAAGTAATGTATTTTATAATTAAAAGCTTTTTCCACTGTTTTTTCAAATAATGTAATGTTATAGTGAATCTATAACTTAAGAAGACATATTTTACCTTTGTGGCAACTCAGACATCTGTGCTTTACTTCGTGTTACAATATAGATATACAATGATTATTTTATTTTGAAGTTATTTTCTAAACTGCCGAAAATTTCGAAAGAGATTTATGAATCTATAAATAAAATCCGTTTTATTATAATGTTAACTAAAACATATTTGTTTAATAAAACTTGAACATGATGTGAGAAATATATAATGTTACCATTATTTATAACGATAAATTTATTACACATAATTGTAAATATAGAATAAATAATGTTTTCTGCACTATTTCTCTATTTACATTGTAGCATCAATTTCGAGTTTTCATTAAAATGTTTAGATAATGACTGATTTATAATTTTATATTTTGCCATTTTATTATTCTTTTAGCGTTGATCATATTAATACAATAATTGCAGCTTATGTTTTGTTAAGATATGTAATAAAAATAAAATACATTTTTGTAAAATATTTTTTAAAAAAACAATCACACAATTTAAATTACTTAAAAACTACTTTTAGACAAAAACAATAAGTCATATTTAAATGAACAGTTTTAATAATTTTTATCCAAAAACATGATTTGAATAAAACCTCTCCTTTTGTATTAACCACTTCAATTTTTTTTACAGTGTTAGTTTATTATCTTTTGATCGTTTAAAAATGTCTATCTTTGGATTTTTAAAAAATTATTTTGTAATTATATTGATTGAAATGTCAAGAGCATAATAAATTGTAAATTCCAACAACACAAATAACATTGATTACATTTATTTTATTTTCACAATTCTAAATAATTTACTCTTGCGTTGAATAATTTTAATTGGTACATCTAATTATATACATATACAAAATAAAGTTTGAAAATAGAAAATATTACTAATTATATTTTCAAATATAATGAGAAGGAAATCCGAGCTATATGTATTATAGGATACTGTTTTGCATCTGTTAAATATTTTCTTGAAAACTTTTATGAATTTTATCAATTAAATGGATTTCAATGGATTTCTTCCGGTATTATATTTTGCTGTTATATTCTTGCTATATACACTGTTGCTGAAAAAGAACAATTCTATATTATTGTATTCAACTTCGAAGTAAAAAGATTTCTTACTTGTTATTAAGATGTTTTTAGTAATAATTTATTTATGAAAAACTATCTCTAACCTTTTCAATAGCTCACTGCTTCTATCATTGAAGCAGTTTTCGCTCGGGCTCTATTTTATGATTGTTTCTATTATTCGTTTTTTATTATAACTGGTTTACATAAGCTACCGCTATAAAAAATGCGGACACCCTATATACAGGCTGTGAATCGAATTAGAATATTAAATTTTCAATATTAGGAAATCCTCTGCTTGAAGTTACATTCAAGAGTATAATGAAAATTTGCAAAACAATAACAAAATTTTATCGGAAGCATAAAAAATAATATGACAGCTTCACCCCTCAAATGTATTTTCGACAACGCCCATTTATGCATTATATTAATAAAACAAATGTTGAATATATTTAGAACACTCTTGCTGAGTTAATTAAAACCTTTATTTATCTTTT